>VYZP01075215.1:7409-19495 GCA_013400635.1 Hypocryptadius cinnamomeus
CGAACTTGGGCTGTTAGCAAATGAAAATATGCTGAGGAAATTAATAACAGTCCTGTAATGATAAATCCTATTGTATCTTGAGCACAAAACAATGCTTTCCTCTAAAATCCTGTCATGTGTAGGTGGAGGGATTGCAGAGTAGTTGCCTGAAGAGCTGTGTGGCTGTGTCAGGATTTTGGCCCATCTGTGTGGCTCCCCAAAGGACATTGTGGATTGCTCAGGTGGCCATGGATTCAGTGCTCCCTTGACCTCTCAGGACCTTTTCCATGGATTCAGTGCTCCCTTCCCTCTCAGGACCTTTTCCATGGATTCAGTGCTCCCTTCCCTCTCAGGACCTTTTCCATGGATTCAGTGCTCCCTTCCCTCTCAGGACCTTTTCCATTTGCTGCTGTAGGGATGGTTGACTGCACCTGCATGCAGTGTGGCTGTCCTCACCCACATCCCATATCACCCAGGGAGAAATGTCACAACAGTGTCCTGAATTGCTGTTGGACACTGGAAAACTAAACAGAGGTGATGAAACTTGCGGTTTACACGTTTCCAGGATGAAGGCTTGGAGAAAATGATCTTGCCAAAATTCTGCTTGTAGCTAAAGCACTCCCATCATTCAGAATGTGCTTGGTGTGCATTTGCACTGGACAATAGAACTTCTTTCTCTGTTTCACATTGCCAATATGGAGCTGTGTGTTTGTGTTATCTGTCTTGCTACCTCTGATTTTGTCCAAAAATTACAGCAATTAATAATGGAAAAGGGAGAGGTTTCAACTCCAGGTATACTTGTAGCCCCGCGAAAAATAATATGAAATTCCTGCCCTCAGGAAAAAGAATATGAAATAGCAGGGAAAGTCTCAAGCAAAAGAAATATCTTTCACTGAAGGGAAAAAAAAAAACTTAGAACAAATCACAAATGCAAGAGACTGCTGCCGAAAGTAAAGCTGCCAAAATTTAATTTGAAAATCTGGTATCTTATAACCTTATACAAGATATCAGATCTTGTATACCTTGGATATCTTATAACATCTTCACAATTTCTGATATCTTCATAATTACAAATATTAATACCATTGGGATATGACAGAAGAGCTTAAGGCAGAGTTCAGAGACAGGGATGTGGAATAAAACCAGCCACAATTTCTTGACAGTCTTTTCCCAGTGAAATGATGTGCACTGCTTCAAACTACTGCTGTACCAATTAATGTGTTTTGTAAAACATTCTGACATACTCTGAAAATCTGGAAGTCAGGAGGGTTATAGATATCTCATATTAAAACATTTTGCAGATGTTGCTGACAAAATTAAATATTCTTTCCTATTTCTGAAACGTGTTTGTAGATGCTTTAATTAGATCATATTTTTCCCTGAGAATTTAATTTCCTTTAAGGCCTCTGTTCTACGTAGTTAGAGATATTCTGCAGGCCATTAAAATATCTAGCAGTTAAGATAGATTATGAGCTTCTATTCTTAGACTGACTAGAGTAAATGTGCTCTTTGCCATCTTCTCTTAACCTGAATAATGGCAAGTGCTTATTTTTGTTCTGGGGTCATTGCTCATCGTGGGTTCCATCACCTCACCCCTGTCATTCATATGGAATCAAACAGACAAATAACAAGTGTATATTTAGTTAAGACATTAATAAAAACTTCATCTCTTATGGATGAGGAATTCATCCTGCAGCTCAATTTCAGTTTCTTGTAGTGAGCTCTGTTAGGCTTTCAGCTTTTTCAGCTTCTCTTTCCTCCTTTCCTTAAAAACAAAACCCACCAAACTGACTTCAGAACAAACACAGAAGAGTTAAACTACTGTGATTCTGCAACCAGGCTTGCTCCAGATTTTTGTCCTCAAGTATTGCTAAGCATTAAGATTTAGCTTTGTCAGTCCTTTCTTCATTCCAATGTAGATTTTAGCTTTATCCTAGGTTCTCAATAGCCTTTACACACAGTAGTTTGTGTATTTTCTTTACACCCTGGATGTGCTAAACAGCATTTGCTCTGTAACACCCTCTCACCTTCAGTGAATGGCACTTACAGTTCAGCCCTGCTTGTGTTCTGTAAGGCCCACAAACCACTCTGAGGCACAAACCTGTTTGTTGTCACATTCTGTGCCTGCATTCAAAGCGTGCAGAATATTGGTTATTTCATTTCATAAGTATTTTTCCTCCCTTGGAGCTTATCCCTGAGAGTGTAGCTGTGTGAATTTGCAACCACCAAAAGTAGAGTTCAGTGTTTTTGAAAAGAATATAATATCAAAGGGACCAGGTGCAATTACAATACAGGTTTTCCATTACAAATTAAATTTCTTGGAGAGGAATAGGGACAGTGTCATTTTAACACAGGTTGCTTGTACATCTTCCTTAGAGATTTTAGCAGTATTTTATTTCTCTGCTTAGATCAGAATTTCCTCAAAGTACCTAAAGTGAAATTTATAGGATAATTCAGTCCAATTGTTTTGTCTTTTGTTCAGTAGTCACTAAAGTTAACATACCTGCAGGTTTTATTTTAATGTGAGAAGTGTTTATGGGTATTTTGTTAAATTAAAAGCTTGATTTGTCACTGTCTTATAACATTTACTTTCTGCTTTAGTTTTTATTTTGTTGAAATTCAAATGCGTAGTAGAGGGACTCATTTTGTATTGTGGTGATTTTTTTTTTTTCTTTTGTGAAAGAGCTACTATAAGAAAACACTGAGGATATTTAAGCTGTATTTTAACCTTATGTTGATAACTAAAAATTACTTTTAAATATGGGTTTTTTCTATAGTTGCAGTGGGCAGAATGATGTTATGGTGCCTAGGAACAGTAATATACATTATTTCCACTGAGGCTAATTTGCCATCTTTTTGTCTGCTTTTTCCCCTTCGGGGTGGGGTCTTTCTGGAATTCTTCTTGTTTATCTGCAGGATTTGATTTGGAAAGGCTTGAAATCCTTTCCCAATTTCCTTTTTTAGGTCATGGATGAAGCTGTTGACAGAAACCAGTACGTAGGGAATGTCTCTTACTTGGCCTCACTCTGCCCAGCCGTGGTTAAGCATTATTATTTGCTTTTGTTCCTTGGATTAGCACTCAGTCCAGAAATGGCTGTTTGCTCCAGTCTCGTGGAACTTTTATTTTTTTTTAATAACATTTGAAATTGCAGCTGTGCTATGTTGATGGAATCCCTTCACTCCCATGCTGTTAGACACTGCCATGGAGTTTTCAGGGCTAACAGGGTTTCTCCTCACAGAAACTGTCCTGCACTTTCCTAATAAACTGTGTTTATGAATTTGCTCTGTTGATTTTATCATAGATGTTATCTTGCTGGAGATGAAATTCAGACTTGCCAGGCTGTCTGAATCCCTTGTAGACCTTTCATGCTTTTGAAATGGAGTTTCTTGGGAAAAAATCAGTCCTTTAGCAGGGTGACTGTGATGACAGCTTGTGTAGCAAGGGGAAAAGCACAAAATATGGAATTATGTTGAAAAATCAATAAATCCTACTTATTTTGGAAGGGGCTGTCAGTTGTGTTTCCTGGGTTTTCAGATTTAAATGATGATGAACTCAAATTTTCTGTGCCTCCTTACTGGACTTTGTCCCTTGAGCTGACTTAAACCAGTCATTTCTGGTTTTGTTTGTTTGGTTTTTTTTTTATTCTGCAGACCATTTGGAGGAAAAGAGGATAACATGGAAGTCCAGTGTGAATGTCAATCCTTTTTTGAGATTGCTCTGATAAGAATTTACTCGAAATTCCTCATTAGAATACAGAGATCCAAAAGAATCCGTGTTTGACTGTAGATTTATTTTACTGCTCTTGAAAGTTTGTCAAGCTTTGTTACCCTTTTTCACATTTCTTTCTCATCATTTCAGGAAAGTACAAAACATTTCATATTTGTCTCCCTTGTTAATTACAAAAAACCAAACAAACTAAACAAACAATGCAGGGAAAACCCCAAACAAACAAAACCCAAGCCAAGCCCCTCAGTGTTTCTCCTTAGAAGAAGTTCAGTTGTGGCTGTACACGAGGCATAGGAAGCTTATTTAGGATTACATTCTTTTCCAGTCTGTTCACTTTTGAGCTCTCTCCCTGGGGAAGCTCAGCCTGAGGCATTTCTGACACTGATACTGTGCTATGTGACACAGGAGAATTTCACCCCCCTAGCATTAATCCAGCTCTTAGGACGCAGGAGCCGGGAGTTTGCAGCAGTGCCTCATCCCTTGGTGGCTCTGGAGTTCACTTCTGCACTGGAAACTTCCAGGTGTGGGAGCATTCCAGGTCTGTACAAAACCTCTGGAGCTGCACTTTCTGTGCAGTTTGGGCAGCCCCCAGCCTTCCTCCAGGTGATGTGGTTCAATCTGTTAGAATCAAATGCTTCTTTCATCATTGTGCCCTCAGTCATTCTCTGGTGCAGGAGTGTTTTAACATATTGAATGGTGATCTATGCTCTCATGCTTCCATCACACAAATAGCAAAATCTGTTGAAATATCTGGAAGTTGGCCAGAATTGCTTTGCAGAGGCCTTGTAATGAAAAGGGAAAAAAGGTAAAATTTCTGTGTTAGAATATATAAAATATAAATGTTTTTTATAAGTAGATTTTTCTTAACTTTTACAAAGCTTATTTTATTATTTTTATGTGCAGATTTGGCAGAAGTTGTTTAAAAGTTTCTAAGTATGGTTGGCTCTTGCATATTCCTGAAACAGAACCATGCCTATGGGTGTGACCAGATTGTGTGCACTGGCCCTACTCGAGTGCAGTGTCAGAAGCATTCAGCTGCATTTGCTGCCAGTAGTACCCCTGCAAACAAACAAAAAGAATCACAGAACATGCTTGAGTTTTGCCCTGGTATTAGTGAACTGAAAAGCAACCCAGTCTCTGGAAAGCTTTGCTATTGAAACTGAGCACTCAGTGAATATTGAGCATGTAATTAAGTCTTACACTTGTATCAGTTGTCTGGGTTTCAGTATGTTCAGGCAAGATCTCACCTGCTGATGTCAGAAATGTGCCCAAACAAAAAGATTTTCTTGGACTTTTCTGATCTCAAGTCTCTTGACAGAAAGGCAGATGTCAAGTTCTTTCATGATGCATAATGGTCTAAAAGGAAAGAAGTAATGCTTGGATATTTCACTATGAACAAAGCATTTTCTCAGGAGTGGTTTGCAATCTCTGAGTGTTGATCCTGTTGATCTCTACTAGTGAGCCTTCAAAACAACAAGAAGAAGTTATATGCCTCCTAAATGTTATTTTGTTTCAGATCTTAGAGTTAACTTCAAAAAAAATCTGAGCTTTTCATCACAGATAATTTCAAAAGGGCTCTTTGGTTCAAGTGCCCATTGAAGTCATTGCAAGTTTTATTGGTCTGTGCAGTGAGGAAGACTTGCAGGTTAAACATTTAGTTTAAGCTTAGCTGGGCTTGACATTTCTGCTATATTACACAGAAGCACAATGAATTGGAAAAGCAAACAGTGCTGGGGCTGCACTGAATCATGTTCTCTTGTGTTATATAACACACAAACCTGGAACTCCATGAGAACCTCACCCTGTGGTGTCTGTTCTACTTCAGAACTTTATAAAGTGCAGAAGTCCTTCAATTCAGGGTTTGGTTTTGTGGTTTTGTTTTGGTTTGGTTTTTTTAATGGCAGATGCAAGAAAGGAAGGCTTGCTATGTCTGGAACTATTTCTCCTCCTTTGTAAAAGCTCGTGGAGCCATTGACCATGGCATTTGAATACAGAATTATTAGGTAATCATCTCAGTAATAGCCTTCATGAAAATCATGAGGTTTTCCTTTTATAAATGGAAATTTCACTATAGACATGGATGAGTGAAGTAAGAACATCCAAAACAGTATTAGGATGATCTTTCATTTCTTATCTACTCCCATCTTCTAGGAATTCCATAAATCTTAAAAAACCTTTAGGATTTGGGAGCCAAATTGCTCTGCCTGAAACAAGGCCTATGAAATAACTTGGACTGATTGTCATAGTAATTTGTGTCAATCTGCTCCTACATATTTGAGTTATAACTATTTCTCTGATTCTTTAATCTATCCAAGTATAAAATGGTGAGTAGTTCAGGCTGGAAAAACATGCATGATATTTGAAATAGTACTTCTTAGGCTAGATTCCTAGGGGCTTTTCCTCCTATTACTGATATTTGTCTTTTTTAATTGCATTTTTAAATATTCAAAACTTAGGTAATCATTATAGTGGTTCAGAAGACAACGTATCCTTCTTACAGATGGCCACTCAGGTATTGCTGCCACTGGAATGGTAAATCTGATGGTTTTGTCACCAAGGCAGCTGTCAGTACCAGGACAATGCAATTCCTCTTTCCAATGGTCTCCTCATGCAGCGTTAACTGGTGATGTTAAAACACATTTGTCAACAAACTGTGACAACATTTAACCTGAAACTATGATGGTAAAACACATTTGTTAACAAACTGTAACATCATTTAACCTGAAGATAATATGCTAGCAACACCTTTTGTCGTGAGTGAGCTGCATTCTGAGATGAATCCAATTTATATTTAATCCAGTTTATATTCTTCTGAGTACACAAAACACAGATAAGAGTAAATAAAGTGCAATTCAGTCTTTAAAATATTGCGTCTTGAAGAAAAACTGTGATATCACCTAAAATTTCAACTTAAACTCTCTTTTAAAAATACTGGTTGAGCTGGAAATGCTCGAGGCTGGTTGAGCTGGAAATGCCCAAGGCTTCCTAATACTTTGATTACAGAATTTTCTCTCATTTGTTTACCATGCTTTTTAGTTCTTCCTCATGTTTCTCAAAGGAAAAGGCATGTAAATACCTAAGCGCAGTAATAACTTTTTTCCTTGCTTTTGAAGTGACTATGGGTAATTCATTCCATTCTGTTACATCCTGAAACTTAAATGCCTTTTTTAAGGTCTGTAGAAAGCAATTATAAAGCTGGTAACTTTGAACTATTGAACTGCATGCCCCAGTGCTGTTGGCAATACTAAAAATGGGAATATTAGATTAAATTTTTTCAAGCAGAAAGTTCTAATAACTCAAGTAATAATATTCATTAACTTCTATTTACACCACTTTAATCTGAATCCACATTGTATGTTTGTTTTATTTTTTTTTTTTTTCTGGAAAACCATTAAAGCCTTAGCTGAACGCCTATTTCACAGTCTATGCTAATTCAGAGCTGGTATAAATTGTGGCTGAATTATCAAAGGGGGCCCAGCACTGCATGGTTTAATTGGAAGGGGTGGGCTGGCAGTGCCCCCCTGGAGTCATTGCTGGGGTGGGCTGGCAGTGACGAGGCGCTGTCACATCTGGCAGTGACAAGGCCATGCTCTGTCACAGCACAAAAGCCAACACAGGGAGTGGAGCCCCTGAAGGGATGGAGTGAGGAGGCATCTGAGCCTTGCCTGAGCTGCCTGAGGTTGTGCAGGAGATGAGTGGTCCTTCAGGTACTGGAGATGTTTGCCCTGGCTCCCCTGGAAGTTGGACAGCCAAAGGCTCCCTCAAGTTGCTCAGACAGTGCTATGAGGAAAGAGAGAGTTTATATGATGAGAGATAAAATCGGTAGAGGAGGCTATTGAAGATGGCAGCTTGAGATTTATTTCAGTAGGCTCTGAACTTCTCAAGTTGCTTGAGTCAGTGACCAGTCTCGTTTCTGTTCAGTGCAAAGTGCTCAGATCTGCCCTGGAATGAGTTAAAGCCTTTCTGACTGCCAAGGCTTTGGGCATGGTGCCTGGCAGGAAACTCTCTCTGCTCAGGAACTGATAACAGTGCAGGATTTGCAAAAGAGAAGACAAAAGACTTAAGTGCTGATTTCTTGGCATCCTTTAAGAGAAAACAGCAGGGGAAGAAGAGCAGCACTGCAGATGTGAGCAGATAGGGGTATCCAGGTTAAACCTGCAGCTTCTTTACAAACACAGGAGTGCAGAAGCTGATATGTGTATATTGTATAGCTGCATGAAAAGAGTGAGTACCATGGTAAGGAGATGTGGTCTTATTAATTTTGCTTTCTTAATAGGTTTGTTAGAAAATGGCTCATGCTTTTGCTTGGCTACTTAGCACCAGTATTGTCATGGCTTAGGTTGCTGGCAGTAATGGAGATTCATGTGGGATAAAGTAAATGAAGCTGCTTTTCATTGCCATTATCATTATAAAAAAGGCTTTTCACTGATCCTGCTATCAGTGCCACAGATCAGCACACCCCTAAAAAGTGATCAAAGCAATGTCCTGGAGAATATGTCTGAACAAAGCACTCTTCTATTAAATGCTAATAAAAAAAAATAAATGTTTGGAATTGTCATTAGTAAGACTCCTGCTTTAATAATGGTATTATAACTTACTGTGATTTTTTTTCTCACTCTTCTTTGAATTTCTTTTTCTCCTGGCTTTAGTGACTATAACTGCTGTAATTACAGCCACAGCCATTTTACTTGGTAGCTGTGCTTGTTCTAGTTCCAACAGTCTCACCGATTTCTTGCCCACAAGGTGTGGCTTGAAAGATTCCTTCAGACTGCAGGTGATATCATTGTCTTGCTTTCATGTATCACAGGCTGTATTTTTTTCATCAGGCATGACAACACTGATAGGTGCAGTTCTCTGATTTAGGCAGTGCCATCTAAAAAACAAAAAATCACATAGCCAGAGCCTGGCTATGTTGTTTCTGGTATTTTGTTTGTGCCTGATCACCCTGCCTCCAGATGACAGTGCCTCTCTTAATGTGAAAGGTTTCTGAGCTGTGCCATTTATTGTCATATTTCTATTCATCCTTTGGATGTTGTGTTAAAAGCTTGCTTTCTTCCATTTCATAGCATCCAGCACTATTTTTGTGTCCTGCCATGTGCAGTTTCTGAGCAACTGCTGCATGGGTGGCTTTGCTACCTCCTACTGCACTTCTAGTGCCTTGTGGTGTGCTGCATTTCTGGGTGTGTGAGCTTGCTGGCCACTTGTGCTCATCAAGGGCTGGTAAATACTTGGGGTTTTGTCTGATGCCTGATCAGTTCTTATTTTTCATGATTTTTGCTTTGGGTTCAGCCCCATTGAGATTTCATCCTTCACTGTCATCTCCATCTGAGAAAATAGTCTTTTCCTGTCAAACATGCCCGGGTTACTCACACATTCATTGCCTCAGGGAGTCCCTGTTTTCCTTTTTAGACTTTTTTCTTTTTTCCATGGAGGTACTTTACTATGGGAAGCAATAGGTTTCAAACAGCTCTCCTGCTGTCTTCTTTTTTACCCAGGGCTGGAATATAAGCATCTGTCTGGCTGCAGCCTCCTCACCTGGATCTGCACTGCCAGTCACCAAGTCCCTCATTTCAAACTAGATGAATAGCAAATTTCTTGACTTATTACTCAAGCTATCACAGGATTTTGTCTGTTTGACCAGTTGCTTTTGTTCTTTAACACTGTGTATTTTCATAAAATAGACTGTTAGCAGTAACAGAAATAGAATCAAAAGAGAAGAAATCTCAGAGGTTGGGATTCAAGCCCAAGATTTCTCTAAGTATCTTTGCTAAGGAGGAGCAATCATTTATTTTTATACCTGTTCTTCAGAGACACTGCATCCTGCTGTGCATAGCTATTATGTGATAGTCACAAATAAGCCAGAGAAGAAAATTCTTGCAGCTTGTCTTAAGGACAGCCTGGATCAAACCTTATTTTTCTTTGAGAACGTGAGCAGAAGGGTTGTGTGATGATGTGACAGCAAAAGTGACGAATGAAAATTGTCATGGTAGGTGTAGGAGAAATGGATGTGAGACATCTTAGGAAAAATATTGTGGAAAACAAAGGATGTAGGGGAGGGTATGCTGAGTGAAAAGAGTGGAAGTTATGGTGAAGCAGGTGTTTGGTGTTGAGTTTATATTTCTCTCAAAATAAATGAGCTAGGAGCAAGTGTTTGTGGTTCAGCAAGTCGCTCTCACCAGGCTGCTCCAAACCAGTGCTTTTTGGGGGCGAGTCAGAGCTTCCCATTCTTGCACTATGGCTAGCAATGGTTTGTAAACCTCCAGTTCTAATAGGTGTGCACCTTTCTGGCATAATCTGCTTGTCCCCCCATCTCTTGATGCTGTGCCTATTCAAAGAGAAGGGAGGCTGAATAATAATCCCATTTGGTTTTGGAAATTTGACTATACCCTCCAAAATCCTAATGGGATAAAAACAGGGGACTGGTGATTAAATTGAATGAAGGCATGACAGTGTGGCTGCACAGGAGTTATTTCTAGAGTTGATAAATTCTGGTAGTAGCAGTTGCACAATAGGAAACAATAGCTGAGTAATAGAGGAAACTTTTGTCCTAGAATCTCACAGAAGTAGCTTTTTAGATTCAGATATATTGGGGAAAAATAGATGCCAATGTTTTGGTGATACTGTGGAAATGGAGCTGGTGTCCCAATTTGCTAGAAATGCTGAGATAAGAAAAAAAATCTATTGCCTGCAACTTGATGTCTTACTAAGAAACTCAGAAGATGAAATAAAGGATTTCTATATGTGAATTTTCAGATGCACAAGCATTTTCACTAGTTTGCAGGATTGCTCACTTGACATACCTTTGAAGTTAATAGGTTCCATCTGTGGAATAAAGCACAGAGTGCAGCATCCAGGAAAACCTCAGAGAATAGATAGAAAACAATTCATAAATCCCAAACAGGCTTCAAAAGACAACTGGCACAGATAGCAGTGCAGCTCTTGCTCAGTTGCTCCATCCTATGGTTTAAGGTTTGATTTCTGGTGCTGTTAGCTGTCTCTCGTGAGCAGCATATTAATTTTCAACCAATGGTAATACCATAACATCTGCAAAGCATACTCAGAGTTCAAGAGGGGAAGAGAGGAAAAAAACCCCAGACTCTCACCTAGAAATTAGGGAATGGAAGCTCATATGCAAACAACAAGCTGGAAAGGAGTTTAGGAGCTGGATGAAGAGCATTCAGAAATCATATTTCTAAAAATAACTTAATTTTTACTGGATTTACCAAATGGATAAATTACCTTATTTTGGCTTGTGAATGTATGATACAAACCAAATTGAAATTTTAGGCAACTAGACCATAGGTAAAGATCTGTTATAGTCCTATGAAGCATTATGTTGTATTTTTATAAGCTTCCATTATATTTAGTTCAAATTTTAACTCCTATGCATAACAGGTTTTCCTGTGTGTTTTCAGTGTGGCCAGCTATTTCTGTCTCAATTTTTTTCATTCCACCATTGTGTGTGGTAATGATTATATGATCAAATATGACCAAATTTGCACTACTTTGTCCTGGAAAATCATTAAATGAATGGCAGACCTACAACTTCTTTGTTTCTTTCCCCTTTTACTCTTTATAATTAAACCCTGAGATGCTCTTGAGTGAAACACAAATATTTAAGACTGTTTCATCCATCCATATGAATATCTTCCTCACTGACTGCAGAACCACCGTTTTACAGCCAGGAAGGAAAAATCAGTCTTTTCAACCAATAAAGCTTGCTAAGTTTAGAATTTAAGATGCAATGGTCCCACTATATTCAGTTCTAGTGATCATGCATTTTTTTTATAAATTGAATTTTAGTTTTTGATGGGTTATTTCTTAAATATTTCAGGTTCCTTACCAATGCTAAGACGATTCAACTTCATTTCCACTATCAAGAACTGCTGGGAGTATAAAATAGGATATAAGAATCATTCTGCCTTGAAACTTTGTTAATATATATTCATAACCAAATGCTCCCAGGCCTTGGTCACATCTCATTAATGGAATGATGGTTGCACAATAAAGTTGCACACTACTCTAGTAAGTATCAGGGATGTCACTTAGTAAAATATTCTTGTAGCAGCTCTTCACTGTTGCTCTCATCTCCATTTCAAAAGGGCCTGGCTTTTCCCCCAGAGAGCTGGAAATGAAATGGAGCAATGTAATCCAGTAATAGATTGTGTTTTGGAACAAATGCAATAGAGTAACTGATAAACTGCTTCAAGGAGCAAAACACTGCTAAATTTCCAAACTTCATGTGACTGTCGACTATCCTTACTAGCAGCAACAAACTTGCATTTTGAGAAGTTGAATTTGTCTTGCCTGTGAACATTTCAGCTGCATTAGATAGTTCAGTTTCAAATGGATTTTTCTTTTTTTTTTTTTTTTTTTTTCA
>VYZP01075215.1:19503-65447 GCA_013400635.1 Hypocryptadius cinnamomeus
TTTTTTTTTTTTTTTTTGGTAACACTAGATAGGGTTTTCACTGCTTTATCTTTATAGTATTTATAATTTGAATAGTGATGTTCAGAAGAAGTATTTGTCTTTGGTGGGTTGCTACCATTAGGAGATAGTAGTAACAATGGGCTTGCAATCAATGAGCTTTATTTATTTATTTATTTTTTACTCTGCCATCCAGAGACCTAAAAGCTAACAGAATATATATGCTAAACATATGTTTAAAATGTATCAAGTATGATCTTAAGGGGCTTGCCAGGCTACAATATAGTAGTAAGCAAGGTATGTGGTGCTGTGGTTCATTGAGCTCTAATTATTTCAAACTGCTATTGATTGGACAAAATAAGACTGTGCTCTGGTTCTGTTAATAAATATTGGAGACCATGGGTTCAGTTGTTAAACAAGATCTTTAAATGATTCTTGTCAGGTTCAGATAGGTAATTAAGGGAACTGAATCATTTCCAGGCATGATGACAAAAGAAAGCAGCATCTTGGTGAGGGGTTGATGACAGTGGGAAAATCTGACCTTTCTGAGGGATGTATCAGCAGAGCTCCACTGGCTTCAGTGATACTGAGCAGGTTTTCCATCAGTTTCAGATAGAGATTTATCAGCAATCGCTAAAATCACTCAATTTGCTAAACCACTTCCTTCCTTTCTCAGATTATTTTTTGCTCTATACGTGTGTGGGTATAAATCACTACAGGTCAAGTGTAACTTGACTAGCATTTGACTCTCTGAGTCAAGGATATGCTTCCATTTTCTCATGGTTTTGCATGTTAATGAACCTATTTCCCTTTATTTTTTTTTGTTAACTCTTTACTGAATAGCTTAAACACACTGCCATATTCTTTCTCAAACTAATGAATTAGTTCTGCAGTATTCTTGCATTGAAACATGACCAAGAACTCTCTGTTGCTTCAGTCTGGAAATTCTAGGACAGTTTGTTACAGATACTTTAGGGTGATGGAAATGTAGTCCAATATTAACATTAAGTAGGCATTTACAGATGAAATATCACTGACATTCTGCTTCTTTAGCACTCTCCTCCAGAGTACCTCATACAGCTCATTAATTTAGAAGCCTTCTACATCTTAGAAAGAAAAAGGAAACAAACTTCCTGATTTAGAGACCAGGATAAAGCCAGCCATGCTGCTGGCATGCTAGGAGAGGAGACACAGCTGGGAGACAGCCTGAGAGGGGAGCTTGTGGAACTTCCCTTGAGGAAGCAAAGGGAACTGGGAGCCTGTGCAGAGTTGCAGAGCTCTGATGACAAAAACGTGGAGCTCTGGCTTGGCTGCAGTGCTGCCATGGATGGACACAAGCTCTTTGGGCAGTGCAGCTGTGCCTGCTGCCCAGAGGAGAACCAAGGGGTTTACCAAGAGATGGAAGGATAGCAAGGCTGAGTTACAGCTATTTGAGAGGTGGATAGTGTTCTTGGAAGGTCTTTGGAATGTCTGGAGGTTGGAGCAGTTCCCTGAGACTAAGAAAGGCAGATGTTGGAGGACAGAGAGAAAACTGAGCCAGGATCTCACAGGCAACTTCCATTCATCAAAAAAAAAAAAAAAAAAAAAAAAAAAAAAAAAAAAAAAAAAAAAAAAAAAAAAAGGGAGATCCCACCAGAATACACTGAAAGTTCTTTTCACCTCAAGGGTGATTAACACTGGAACAAACTCCCCAGAGAGGTGGTGAATATTCATCCTTGCAGGATATCCACTGGGCAGAATCCCTGGCAGTCTGCTGTAGCTGGACCTTACTATAGAAACCACTGGACATCTCTCTTAACCTGAACCATTCTGTGCTGTGCAGGGGCCCAGGCAGATAAAGCTTCACCATTTAACTTTGATTTTTGCCTTTTAAATAATTACTCTAATGGTCTGTGATGTGCTCTGTCATACTTGGACTCCACACACAATTTTTTGAACAAGAGTATTTATGTTTCATTCTAAACCCCTTGTTGAATAAAGAGGATTAATGTTTGGGGATTTAATAGTCTCCAGTTTAGCTGAATTCAGTAAATCTGTCTCTGGGCTGACAAAGCATTTGAGTGCCAACTATTCTGGGACAGACAGAGTAATGACAGCATCAAATCTTTTTTCCTTAATATTGAGGAAGTATTGAAGAATTTAAATAGACAATGCAAAATCTTAACTGAATTATTAAAATAATTTGCTGTTGATGTGCACAACAAATATCACTCTAATGAAGTTTGGAAGCAATTTTAATGGAAGAAAAATTAACTAATGCCAGCAAGCTTTTTGACATGAGAGTCATTTTATGAACAAGATGACATAAACTTGATTAGAGAGAACAAGCACGGAAATGTTTTTATGCAAGAAAAGAAATCCCTATATAGCAGTTATAGTCATAAGCCAAAAATGCAGAAATTAGTAAGTTATATCACCTTATAAATTGATTCTTCAAACTGCACACTAGATCCTTCAGCCACCATTGAGCTGGGGATTAACAGAGAAATTCAAATAACAGTGAGGGATCAAATATAGAATGGAGAATAAACACAGCTGAACATATGGCCAGCTGTGTTGTGAGCGTTATTTAAATTTTTTTTGGAAAGGATTTATATAAACTCACCACCATAAATTTGGGATTAACCAACAAGTTATTCCTCAGTGGTCATTGTGATACATTGACAGTTCCTTTGTTGACTACACTGGGTTTAGAATGGAATGTTGTTATTGCCTATATTTCAGAGCAAAAACAAATATATGATGGTGCAGACCATTTTTACACAAGGTGGTGTTTGAAAAGCAGTTGTTTTACTTTTTGTGATTAAGTTTTTTGTCCGTTTACTCAACTTGTTATATATTTACTTTGGTTGTCTGATGCATAATTGTGGAGTGGAGACGAATATGTTCCCATTGATGATCCAAACTCACACCCATATAAGACTTGCATTGGTTTAAAATTAGAGAAAAGGCTATTTTAAGTGTTTCTGTGACAGAGCTGTTTTGTTTATTTCTGCAGAGTTTGAATTGCTAGTCTTGGAAACATCAGTGGTTGCTGATTACTGACATTAAATGCTACCTTCAGGAAATGTCTTTTTTTTTCTTCAAAGTGTAAGGAAGATGAGTAAGAAATAATAATTACATCGGTCCAAAAGTGCATATTTTCCCCCAATATTAAGCCATGGGAAAACATTGGCTTCATACTCTGCACAGAAAAATCAGCACTCAAATGGGTAGGAAGCTTTGCTATTATCTCCTATGGTGCCAATCTTACCTTATTTTAAAGGCCTGTTCAACAAACAACATAACTAAGTTCTTTTGTTGTCTCATTATCTCTATCTTAAAATAATCCAGGGCTGTATGAACTTGCCGAATTTAATTCTGCAGTAGCCACATATCCCATCACAGGGACTTGGGAATTTCTGAGACAGGGCTTCAAATTCAGACCATCACACCTTCTTTTAAAAAATAACTTGGATTCTGGTAGACTCCTTATTTTGAGACAAGGAAATACAAAGTCCTGGGCCTCCAAGGAAACTTGATTTCCTTGTTCATTGAAATCAATAGTAAGAGTTACAATCTGCAGACTAAGTATATTGTGGTGTTATAAACCTAATGGCTTCTCATTTTGCTAAGTACATACCAGAACTGTAAAAATAAAGGGATAATTCACACAACTGTCAAGTGCCTCATAAAATGAGTACTAGGGAAGGTGTGTGGAAGCCAGACAAATATTACCCAGCACAAAAAAAATAGGGTTGGGTATGAAATCTTTTGAGGCTTGAGAAAAGCCGTTCCCAGACTCTTCCATAATCCTTCCTCACTCCCTGTGACTCTTCCGAAATTCTGCAAAAGAAAGAAAACATGATGGTAGTAAGCATGCATTTCCTCACATAGGAGATGCAATTTTACCTGGTCTTTCAGTGAATAAATGATTTTTAATAGTTTAACTTAAAGACACTGTAATTGTGGTGGTTGGTCTTGTCAGCAGTGATAGGATTGAACTGGAAGCTCCATAGAATTTCTCTGTACATTGAATTGAAGATTCAATAGTGTTAATGCAATATATCTGCAGAGATTAAATACAACTCTTGTTATCCACAGGTGTTACAACATCATCTTTCAGAAGTGTGTGAGTTTTTGCAAAACCCCTTCTTTCCTCAGCCATTTCACTAATTATGACCATGCTGAATAAGCTTATTGCTTTTCTAGAGTTCATGTGGAAGTTAATTTCTGTTACTTGCTCTGTTTTGACTACCTGTATTTTTATTTCCCAGCTGTTTAGTTCAGGAAATTGACTTACAGTGAGAGGCAGATAAGGGAAAAAATATTTTTTTTTCCTCTTAATGGATGAATCTGAAGCTAAACAGAAATTAGGCATTTCAACTGATGTAGCTTTAGAAGTTTATGTACTGGATAACTTTGGTTGTCTAAATGTGCCAGCTGTTGACAAGAAACAGGCAATTTTTGAGCAAGCAGGATTTTAAATGTGTACTTTGCACTGGTTTCTTGTTTTCCTCTTGTATTGTGTTCAAAATAGTTACTCCTGTCTTAGAGGACATTTAAATAATACACCTTTGGATGAGCAAGCTGTGAAAGTAAAAACATACCTAAGAGCCAGTTGAAAAGATAAATAAGAAGCATGAGAAAAATGATAACAAAATATTTTGAGCAAGAGTGTGCATGCTGGCTTGAAATGCTTTGAAATAGAATAAAGCACTGAAAGGCAATAAAAGCCTGCAACTGCACAGAGTTGGTTCTGGAATTCATTTAACTAAGGAAATTTGAAATAAAAAGATAACGCTTAAAAATTGGGAGGGAACTTTTAAAGAGAGTTTGTGGGTTTATTAAAGTTCAATCATGAGCCAATTAATGTAAAAAAGGTACAAGCTGTTTTTATTTCATTTGATAAAGCATCTAGCATTCTGTTTGCCTTCGGGGCACAATAGTGTGACAGGCTGCTTTGTTCACCACAAAACTTGCTTTTTCTCCCTGCTTTTACAACCTGTGATTAAAATATTTGCAGCCCTAGCTTGTTTGAACAAAAGCTGTTTATAAACAGCTAGCAGTGCACTTCAGTGCTTGATTCCACCTGTGAAGAAGAAATATAAACAATAATTTTTTTTTTCTTAAAATCAGCATTTTGGCATTAAAAATTCTTTGTACTAGTAGGTTCACGAGGGGATAGTTTAATTAGAAACTATAATAAAATAGCTTAGGTTAGAATTTTGGATTTAGATTCGCATTGGACTTTTAAATTTCCGTGCTATAACATTGTTCTTTAGAAGAAAAAAAATTAATCTATTCTCTAACATCTACTGTTAATTTTTGCTGTTGTTTGCAGAACTGTGCTTTTAGCACAAGATTGTGTTTCATTTACCTCTGAAAATGTAATTAGTTTTTTATTACACGTTATTGTATGAAATGTCAGCAAACCCAAATATCTTCTGTAATCCTTATAAGCAATTAGGGATGGGGAGAGCAGGTAAAATTTTGGATCAACTGCCATTACCAAATTGCAGTCTTTCCACAATGAATTTGGTTTTACTAGTCTGGGAAGTTTCTTCATTTTGGGGAACTTACAATTTCTCAAGGAAAGTAGACTTTCAGTAACAAATCTGACAGACTTAGGAAATGGAGAATTTATGAAAAGTAGACTTTACATTGTGTGTTGCATATCCTGAGATACCTATTTTTTGTGTTTGGGTGGGATCCATCTTTAAAATGAATCTCCTGAAAATAAACATCTTAATTTACTGTGTACAGTGCTCTTAGAATCTGTTTCTCATCTGCTTTGTTGTGGCAGAATTACTGGAGGATGGCTATGGATTTAGTTTCTCTCTTGGTCTGTAAATCGCACCAGTGGGTTTTGATGAACCACTAAAGAAATATGTAAGGGAAGGTTGTGTACATTCATTTAATATTTGAAGGTAGGCAGTATTTTATGGATGAGAATTGTGACTGAATAAGCAAAAGGTAGCAAAGGTGGGTTCAGCTTTTAGGTTTGAATTTTTACTTTCTTCTTAGTGTGTTGAAGTAGTACATAATGTTAAAATTTATTGTGAAAAAATTTGGATAATTTAATGAATATAACATATTATTTCTGGACTACCAATGAGCTTTACATGTCTATTAGCAAGGCATCTAAAGTTCAGAATTACACTTGTTGTTTGGAAAAATAAATCAGAGCAACTATTTGAGACTGCAAAGGAGCCAATAGCCACCAGAGGAATTAAAAATCTGATTGGAATGGTACCACAGGCAGCTTACTTAGCAACTGACAGTTTGGGTGTACAGGGTCAAAGATTAATGAAGCAGATTGTTACAGAGTAGGAAATCCCTTGCTTTTAATTGAAACTTAGGTTTCTAAATGAGACATGGAATACAGGGACAGTTTGGCTACCCACAGTGCTTTTTCCTGTGACATTCCTGGACTCTGGTGCATACAGGGAAGTTTTACATGTTGCCAGTTTTCTGATAGTAGTACAGAAGCATAATTATTCCTTTCAAAATTCAGATGGCAAAAAAGACAGCAGGAAATGCCAAGCTAAGTAAGAGTGGACTACTTTGTGATTAAGGCAGATTTATTCATTATTGCTTTACAGACCCTGATAAATTGGTGGGTTTGGACATGTAAATTGTAGGATTTAAATAATTTACTTAGGCCTTCAGTTTGTTTACCTGTCCTCTAGAAATGAGCAAGTTGAAATGCTTTGTCTAAGATCAAGAAAGAAGAAACCAGGCAATTCAGCGTTAAAATGCATTTTCTGCTCTTGAGGAGTTCTATTAATAATTGTGGAAAAAATGTTCACAAAAAGCCTGTTTCAAAGGAAGAACAGAATTCTGTAATTCTGCACAGATCAAATTTGATACCTGACAATATATGTTAATCAATTAACTGGTATTGTAACAGATAGTGTAACAATCTCCAGATGAGTTACTGTAAATTTAAAGGATTTAGATTTAAAAGAACTTCAAATACATGCAAGATTTAAAAAGCAAATTTATGATATGTGATGACCATTTAATTTACCCAGGAATGTGTTAGACTTTGTAATATGGCATCTTGAGTGCATACTATGCCAGTTCAATGCAATTATTTTCTCAATAATTGAATTATTTTTTGATTGATTTCATCGTATCTCTGGCTTGTTTTTCCTTCTATCAGGGCATGCCAATAGTAGTAACATTTATTTACTTTTCATTCTCACCTTCCACATATGTTATACAAGAAATGTAAAGTGCTTTTCCAAATGCCTGTTGCTGTCCTTCTGAAGTGTTTTTCATGTGACCCCTTTTTTTTTTTTTTTTTACAAAAACAAATGCTTTTTCTCCCAGACTAAACTTGATGCAGATATTCTCCAATGACTCAAGCTTACTTTCTTGATATTCTCAATTCCAGTACAGGAAACACATCAAATATACTCCTCTTTATTTCTTGCACAAAGAAAATCTCAAAGATAAACAGGTGAAAAAAAACCTATCCAACAACCTGCATAGAAAAACCAGTTTTGAAAATAAGTTTTGAACCTTTTTAAGCTTGGCTGCTGTGGCCCTGGAACAGGTGAAGAAAATTTTAGGCTTGCTATTCAATATTCAGTGGAGTGTAATCCCTGGAGGACTGTGAACCTCCTAAGTTCCTTTGTTAAGAGGTGCAGTTTGGCTTGAGCATCATAAACAATTAGAAGAAAGTATAATTATAGACCTTTCACCTCCTTCCATGATTTCTTCCCAAGAGGAACCCATCCAGGCTGGTCATTTTCCACAGGAAGCTCTAAGCAGAAATGCCACCAGTCAGCATGCAACAGAATCAGCCTTGTTTTGTCACTGTGAGTTGGCTGAGGGAAAAGGAGCACAATTAAATTGCTCTTGCTTTGGGTGCTCTGAGTTCAATGCAGGCTTCAGTTAAGATTTTCTGCTTCTGTGTATATGTCTGCACATCCACGTGTCATCACTTCTGCATCAGCTACAGCATCAGCCCTGCTCTCTTAAAGCAAGGGCTATCTCACTGTGAATGGAGTTTGACCACTGGACTTCTTGCTTTGCCTGCATGCATTTGCTAAACAATCCTTTGTAAAAAGGAATGAATAAGAAAACCCAACCAAACAAAAAATTCTGATGAAGACTTTATGCTTAATTAGATAAATATGAAAAAAAACCTCAGACCTAAGAAAAATAAGTTAATATAACTGAAATTGGCTACAACTTTTATTTATCTCAGTTAAATCCAGCATAAAAGCTGTTAGGATTCCTACTTCATGGTCTGTTTGCCTCTTAATCATTCTGAAAATATCTGTGTGTTAAAAAGAGATTTCTGCATCAACTCTGAGAATGGATGCTCTGCGATGTTTTTGTCAGCTCAGGATGCAGCCAAAAAGGAACTGTTAGGTAGCTCTGTGAGCTTTGTCAACAGTGAGCCCCAGTGATCTGCTCAGCCCTGGTTCTGCTGGGGACAGGAGGGTGATCTGGAGACTGAACTGAGGCTCAGAGGGAAGGAGAGGTTGATGTGTTGCTCTCAAAGGCAAAAGGGGTCACATTAGAGATTTAATCAGTGTTTCAGCCATGAGCCATTGCTCAGCCTGTACATGGAGTGTAGCATTTCAGAAGGAGGGAGGAGGAAATGCCATGTGCTTTATCCAAGGGCCGGACAGTTCAGCAGTCTGTTCATCTGCCTGAGCAGGCTCTGGGGTTCCTCTAAACTCAGCTTCTTCAACCAGCCACAGGAGAAGCTGTCCAAAGAAACCATCCTTTTGTGTCATTCAGCTGATTGCTCTTGCTTTCCTTTTCACTAATGCTTCAGCAGAAAAATGGTGTGAATGTGTCCTATACATGTATACCCTATATCTGGGACTTAATGAGCAAAATACCTCTAGAATCTCACAATTTCTTAAGAATCAAAGAATAATTTGTTATTGCGGTGTGAGAGAATGTGAATATCTTCCAGTTCTTTGGCACTGGCTTAATACACAGGGGAGTGTTTCAAGAAACAACATAATTAAGAATCATAAGTGCAAATATGGGAAGAGTTAGAAGCTGGACAGGTCAGTTACACCTGTCATGCACACAGATGAGCATTTGACATGAATATTTGATGGAGGGTTGTTTGCCAACCTTCTAAGAGCATTAGTGCCACAGCTGTTACCAAAGGAAGTAGTTATCTATTCTCTGTGCTGCTGATAATCTTTCTTCTCTAGAGAAACACTGGTAATTAACCCTGGGTGCTATTTCCACTGTCCACTCAACAGTATCCAATACAACCCTGTCTTTTAGGAAAACAGGTATTTAGGCAGGATTCCTTGCTTAACAATGTTTTCTGTCTCCTGACAGAAGATCCTCCTGTATTGGTGGGTAAATTTGCACTGGTTTCATGTATTAGACAGTCTAAATACATTATACTGGCAGGATGTTTCCCCTTGTAGTGTAGAATAAGAACAGGCTATGGATGGAGCTGGAATGCAAACACTGAGTGTCAGTTGTAATCATTGTAATTGTTTGGATTCTGTTTGGTTTTTCTTCTTGAAGTGTCAGTTTTCTGCATAATTCTCTTACTTCCAAGACATGTAGAATTACAAAAAAAATTCCAGTATTTCTTGTGATTTCACAAATATTTTCTGAGGAGTTTGCATTTGCTTACAAAGTGGGCTGGCACCCCAGCTGCAAGAAGGTTTTTGTTTGTTTGAGGAATTTGAAAATGTTGGATAAACATGGACCCTGAGCTGTGCTGTGTTATTCTTTAAGCAATATGAGTTTGCCCTTCTGGAATAGGAGCAGTCCTCTGCTTCCTGCTCCTCACTCCCTAGGCTCCAGGGATTTTTATGCCTGCTGGGCTTGGACAGTGTTGTCCTGGTGCTGCTGCACCTCCTCAGCAGGGACCCAGAGACCTACCTGAGTCCTTGCATGGGAATCAGCACATCTGTTTATTTTATTTTCTCCTGGCTCTCAAATTTTAGCATCTTGAAAAAGAAATAACTTCTTAACTGATTATGGCAGAGTAAAGGAGCAGCTCCTAACAAATCTCCCAGGACTGCTTGTTGTAAGTGGAGAGGAAAATGGAGGGAAACACTCAAATGAGTCCTGGAATTGCCAGTCCTGCTAGAAATAGTTAGGGACAGCTGGTGACTTGTTCTGGTGCACTCAAAGGCTGTTTTTCCCCAAAGATCACGTGGGGGGAAAGGGTAACTGGGCACTGGAGCTGCTTTTCAGACAAGGCTGAGGTGAAGGGAAGCTGAGCAGAGGCAGAATGTGCTCTGTGCAGCTCAGAGTGCTGGGTGGTACCTCTGCCTGGGCCAGGGGGGCTGCAGCTCTGTGCCTTGCTGGCCCCAAAGCCAGGCTCTGGGAAGCCTGTCCTGATCTAAGGTTATCTCAGGGAAAAGCTGCAGTGCCAAGCAGCCTGCATCTCTATTAGAGCGCTGGCAGCATTTGTAATGCTCTAGCAAGTGTATTAGAAAGTTCTTCCTTCAATATTTTGTTCCACGGGGTCTCTTTAGTGAGAAATATTCCTTCCATGTGAGCTAGTTTGTGCCTTGAACTTGTATTTTATGGCTAATGCTATAACAGACAACCACCTGTTATTATTCATCTATTTTATTTAATTATTGATCCTTTCAACTTTACAAGACTTAATTAGAATTTGCTGTATTGAACGAAACAAAAAAAAAATTAAATTTGTTGAATTAGTAAATAACAGAGAATTAGAGGTAGTTTAGTGATTTAATTAACACAGCTTTATCCCAGCACACTAGTTAATGAAAGGCAAGCACTGGGCCATCTGGTACACTTTCAGGAAATGTGGAAACAGAACAGCCTTATTTTGTACTTTCCTCTCATTTGTTATTTGTGTTTTGATGAGTCCACCGGTTCTTCTCTTTCAGATCATTATTCACTTCCACTGTGAAGTCCCTTAAACACTACAGAAACCTTTAGGATAAAATGCCTTTTCTAATGGTGAGGTGATTTTTAGACCCTTTTCCATTTCACAGCTCTGTTCAATATTCTAAAGGTTGAATGCCACAATAACTGTGCTCTATCCACAAGGCCTGTAGCCATCACCCCCATGCCATCTAATTAAAAGCTGCATGTGTTTGCTCACCGGTGGTCAAACTTCATCTGCTCAGTCCAGTTATAGTTACAAGGTGCCAGGGGACAGGCAACTGTAGAATCTTGTTTCTTCTAAAACCAGAACATTCATCTTGAAACTAAGAACTTCCAGGTTGCCAAAGACTCTGAATAATTTCAGTCTTTCCATGAGCTTGCATTATTCTGCATCCTGTATTCTCCTAGTTACAAAGTTTATTAAAAAAAGTGGCTTTTGTGCAATCTTTAGAGAAAAATAGGTTAATGATGAAAATGAAGTTTGAAAGTTATTTTAAAATAACATAAGGTAAATATTTTGATGTTGAAATGGATGTCTAGGGAATTGAGGTTTCTGAATTATGGATGTTTGAAATTTTCACTTAAGTAATTCAGAATGTTAGTAAAAATGTGCTTGCACTGTCTGCCAAGAATTAATCAGTGATATTTGAATTAAAGCAAAAAAAAAGAAAAAAAATCCCAAATACAGCCCCAACCAAAATAACAGCAAACAAACAGAACAGAAGTGTTTCTGTTCCTTTCATTTTACTGAAGAAATGAAAGCATATGTTCTCCTGAAGGCCTCACTTTTCCCAGTACATATTTCTTAAAAACCATGACTGTTGTGTTATCTGCTTTATCTACTAATAAAGGTCATGCTTTGTCATTTGTCAGCATTAGGATGTGAGTAGAAATGAAAGGCAGTAACAGAATTAATATTTGGTTTTGGTGCTTTGTAATAATTTGTTTTGGCCATCAAGAGCTTTTTATTTGTATCAATATACTCCTTTTGTCAATATATTCCTGGAAGTATTCAAATGCTCAGGCATTTTCTTGAATATCTGAGCAGAGGAAGAAATAGGATAAATGTTCTGAAGTAGATAACTTCAATTATTGTGTGAGACTGTTCAGAAAGACTTGATTCTAAGCAGTCAGTGATTGTGTCACCACTTTGGCTTGGAAATCTGAATACAACCTTCAAATTGTGGCTGACAGTAATTACAGCATTGTTGTTTCACCTGTGGGAGACCTTTGGCTCTGCTGCTTACTTGGTGACATGGACACAAAAATGGAATCATTTAGGTTGGAAAAGACCTTTGTGATCCTCAAGTTCAACCATTAAGCTGACACTACCAAGTCCACCACTAAAGCATGTTTGAGTGCCACATCTACACATCTTTTAAATATCTCCAGGCATGGTGGCTCAGTTGCTTCCTCCTCATCAGATTTGTGCTCCAGACCCTTCATCAGCTCTGCTGCTCTTCTCTGGACTCACTCCAGCACCTCAGGGTCTTTGTGAAGTGAAGGGCCCAGAGCTGGGCACAGCACTCAAGATGCAGCCTCAAGTGCTCAATGATTCCTTTGTCCAGATCATTGACAAAGATATTAAACAATGGGGCAGAAGATATAACAGCTGTTTTGTCCACATGATTAGGTTTTTGGCACTAAAATACAAAATAATAACACAGATCATGCTGAAAAAGAAAAAGGAGTTGTCTTTGGTTGGGTTTATTCCTATTAATTCAAAAGTGAGGACTAGACGTGGGAGTAGAAGCTTAATAGTAGAAAGATTCTTGAAAAACTCGCAGGTGCCACTGGCCTGGTGGGAGGGTTGTATGTCTCTTCTCACAAATTTATTAGAGGTATGGAAAAGATGGAAGTCAGCAAAGAACTTGAAGGATGGGACTGTCCACTGTGAAAAGACAATTGAACACCATTTAGCAGGAGCTTGTTAGTCAGATTTACAGCTTGTGATCAGGAACACATTATTTCCTAACTTAAACACTGGTGAGATTTTTCACTGTAAAATTCAGATTGGGAAATGGCTTTATTAAAGCCTAAATATAGCTTTAATGCCATTGCCTACTTGGTGGGAGTGAAACAGAAGTTATTTGCCTTTTGAATCAGTTCTAATTATATTTTCCCTTGAAAACCTTTGCCATTGAGTTGATTCTGCAACTAAACAGTGCAGCTGAAAAAATGTCTGTTTTCTACTCCAGAAATCATTAACTAAAAAAAGTTTTGTGTTATGTGTGGGTTTTTTGGGTTTTTTTTGGTTTTTTTTTTAGCTGCTAATCATGTCGGCATTGTTTGCCACAGGCTGTGTCTTTCTTCATGTTGCATAACGTTGCTTCAAACATCAGAGTGGATGAGATCTGCAGGAACAGCTTTTCATCCAGAAACACTGCCTATTGCAGTTCAGTTCTTATTTGTCTTGATTTCATCTTTTCTTTTACAGCATTTATAGTCCTGCCCTGAATAGCTGTTGGTGTTTGGGGCTCATCATATACCCCCTGGACTGAATGTTTGATAAGTTTAACTTGCTACACATCCACTCTTTACATCCTGTGGCAGGGTGAACAGCGAGGGGAGGCAGCTGGCAGACTCACTTCTGACCTGGACTTAAATGCAAATAGGCTCAAATTAGGAAAACTATTCCGTGAGTCTGTCTTGTGCACCTGACCCCAGCGATCATCCAGTCAGATGTATGATGCAGAGAACTTAAATCTTAAAAAAATGCATGTCATGTCAGAATTGTGTTTTTCTCTGCAGCTCTGCTCCTCCTGCACTGCACTGTCTGCCTGTGCAGACACAGCCACTGCCAGCGGAACAGGAAAAGGAGGTTGCACTTGTCTCAGCAGAGGTTGTAAGAGTCACTCTGAATAGTTTTGCATAAAAGCACAGTCTGCTGCAGAGCAGGCTCGAGCTGCTGTGGCATTCACTCTCAGTGATCTGCTGTGTGGGCTTTGCTCTGGAATGCTGAGGGACATTCCTCTCCTCTCACTGAAGAGTAATACTCTACGGAACTATAAAATGTGCATAGTCTCTTACCCATGAATGGTAAGTTCTTTGGGATCAGTGCTTTCAGTTCTTCCCAGAAGCCACATAATTTTCCTTGGTAATCACTGTTTAACTGCTATGCTTCCCTACACAAATTTAATTTCAATTTTTCCCCCACAGTTGTAGTAATTTTAAATGCGTGACTGTAATAAGCTAAAATACTGTGAATTGAGTTTGACACCATTCTTTCAGCACCATTTTAATGAAGAATTAAATATTCTTCATCCTTTCTGAAGTCTAAGTTTAGTGCTGTAGCTAACCATCAATCAAAGGTTCCTGTCTGCTTCCCATTACCTTTCCAGTCATATTCTGTTAGGCTTCTTTCACCATGTCAGTATCCAGGAGCCTGGCAGCTAGACACTAACTGATGCTGCTCACATCTGTTGTGTCTGGCTTGTTCCTTCTCCTATTCCCAAGATGATAATTGCATCACCTTTATAATATTTTATTTTGTTGCCCTTTTTTATTATTATTTTTATGTATATGTTCCTATTAAAGCAAATGAAAAATGAATCATTGGAAAGTTTTTTTTAGTAGATGAACACTTTACCTCTGCTGTGGCCAAGAAAAAAATGGAATAGTAGGGAGCCTTAGTGTCTCTAGGTCCTGTATGCAGTCAGTCAGTAAAGAGGGGGACAACCTGCAGTTTAATTTAGAGCACCAGTAGCTTATTCTATGCATAAACAGCACTTTAGCACCCAGACTAAACTGTGAGGAGGAAATAAGTGTGCTGCAATTTTTGTATTTTGGATCAGCTTTGGTGAAGTGTCTCACTCTGATATTGATGTGGTTTAGACAGCTGTGGTGACAATATGATCAGACAATGTGAGGATCCTCCTTTTTCCAGTTGAAAAAACCCAGAATTTTCTATAATGTCTGTCCTCTAGTGGGGTATTTTAATTTCCTTACTGCTTATTGGTAATTTTCTTTTGTATTCACAACAGAGGTGTAATCCGATAGGTGGTCTGTAAATTGATACACTTGTCTCTGGTATCTGATATATCTATTTTGTGACTATGTATTTCTAACCATAGGGATAAAAGGTGTGCTCTGATTGTGATGAATAATATCACAAAAATGAGCACTATTATTCACATTAAGAGCTTCAGCAGGTGCAGTGCATTGCTCCCTGTTGGGGTTATTTGGTTTGCAGTGCTGTTGGAATGAGGGGAACTATCAGCTGGGAGGCAGAAGTAAATTCTACAATGTCAGTGTTCTATTCTATTTTAAAATATTGTTCTTTAGAAAGTCTGTGAGGAGAAGCAGCTGAATTTGGGAGACTTACAAGGTCTGGTAATTGTGTATAGTTTTGATGAAGAGGGAGGTATTACTACAAACCATTATATTGTAATATCTGTGTAAGACAAACCAGACACAAGTGGTGTAGAAAGTACTTCCTGTGCAGGTGTGAATCCATTTGGAAAGCTTTGGTTTTTTGTTTTATTTTTTTTAAACAAATAACCAAACCCCCCAAAACAAACCAAAAATAAAAGCCCAACAAAACACTGAAAACTGAAGGGGTTTTGTGCGCTAAAGCTGTGCTGCTCTCCAATGGTAATGGATTATCTTCACCTACAGTTCTTGATTTTGTGGGTATTTGAAAAGGGGGGAAAAAAGGGAAGAAAATTGTAAGCAGGAAGTAGAAGATATTTTTGTTTGCTAAGGTGGAGTGTTTTAATCTGTGTTGGATTTCTTTCTATTAATCTTGCATGGTCATGGTACTATAACTTTACCCTGGCATTTGCTGACGTAGAGAGTTTTCTATTGCAGAACACACTCAGTTTCCCTTTTCTCAGTTTTATGTGTCCTCTGAGATTGTATCTGACTACGTTCAGGGAAATTAAAGTAGATTTGGGAAGGTACTTGTGACCTATGTGTGATTATTAAATATTAAAAATTAAACAAAAAATTGGAAAGTTCTGGTTTATTTGCAGCAGTTTTTTCCTACACCTTGCATAGCTGAAGCTTCAATCATAATGTCTGTCTGCATGGAAATATATTCTAAAGGAAATATACACCTCATCCGATATCCTGCCACATTTTTTCCGCATTTACTGTGGGTTTTTTTAGTTTATAAATATTTGCACATGCATATATCAGAGTGCAGACTAAGAAATTTGTGATTATTGTGGTTAGCAATAATTAGCTTTTTTATTTGTAGTATTTTTTCATCTATATGTTTGGTTTGCAGAAATGTATTTTGTTAAAAAGTGAATAGAAATATTCAGAGATTTCGTTTTTGTTTCTAGCCGTGTTTATCTGAGCAATTTTTGTGGGTCGGGGGGGAGTTCTGTTGTTTTTTCATTTTTAGTTCTATTTTTTGTTGTTTGTTGGTTTTGGGGTTTTTGTTTGCTTTGTACTGAATTCCTGTAGCTGAATCTCATGGGCATTCTTAAACAACACTGAGCATAATGGACATTAATTGGTATATTATACCAATATTATATCTATCTAGGAATGATTTTCATCCCTTGTTAATGAAAAATACATTAATATTTATTTCTCTTCAAGGAAACAACCTCTTGGTGAAACACTACTGTGTGATACAGGCCTACTCCCATGCCCTCAATGAATTTTTTTTTATGAGATGGTGAGGATTAAATGGAACCAGACAAACTATGGAAGGGAAATTCTGCACCTACCTAAGGGAAACTATACTAGGGGTGGGCTGTTGGTGTTTGATGCTAGTAACTGGTATCTCCAACTCTGCTAAGTCAAGCCTACACTCAGAGCAGTTGGTATCCTCCAGGCCCTGATGTCCTGACCAATTTCAAGACATGTTGATACTTTCCTCTTAGTAAGGAATAATTGAAATATATTTCAGGTTCTTTATATTTTTCTCCATCTTCCTTGTGTGCACGTGACTGCACCTCCCATCAAGGCTTGCTCCAGGGAGTAATTAATACTCTTCATATCTTTTCATGTCTTGCCCAGACAGTCCCTCCTTCTGTGTGGGCTTTCCACAGCGATTCTTTGTGCTCCCTTACTGGAGCAGGCACTTTAATTTTAGCAGGAAAAAAAAGCAAGTACAGTTTTCCATATGTTTCAAAGGAAATGTTGTGACAAGTTAGCCATTTTTAAGACATGTGTCAATACTTGAGGATGTTCACTTTAAATATTCAGTGAGTTGGGGGTTGTTTGTGTTTGTATTGTAATTCCTACATTGACTTTCTATGATTTAGCATTCTGATTTCATTTGTTGTCACAACTTTACTTTCATGATTTTAACTCGGTTTTACTGTTTTGCAAAAATGGAAGGCCAAGTCCTGTTTTTCTCCAAACCTGAGGCTTTATAACTGTTTTCCATGACTGACTGTACCATCTTTGTTAACATCCTAGATTTTGTAAACAAGATCTCTTTTGCAGTTGTAAAGAATTGAGTGTACATTCAACTTGAAGTAAATGTCCACAGCAGTTTTTAGTGTTGTCATGTATGCTTAGAGAACAAACCAATCCTTCAGGTTTTTTTTCAATAATTGCATGTTCTTATTTTATGTCTTTTTCTTATGGTGTGGCTAGGGTTTTTCAAATTTTTTTCATGATGGAGCTTTGAAGGAATTCTGATATCAAAACAGAACTGCTTGAGCCAAACTGTTTACTAAAGCATTGTGTATATTTATCCAGTTAGTGTTTACTTTGAGTTGGGAAATTAGATGGGGAAGGTGAACAGGAGATGTTACCAAATCCTCTACTCTCAGAGTTTTGTTTGTGGATTACCTGTAAATTGTGGAGCCAGGTATTATTTCTAATGGCTGATGATATATCTACCATCACTCATTATAGGCAGCTAAATCTTTAACATACTCAAGGTTTCCTCAGAAATTTTTTTATGGAGTACAGAATTAAAACAAAGTTTTGAAGTGTTGATGAGACTCATATGTAAGAAGTTTGTCAGTGTTAATAATGAAACCTCAAAATGTCCATGAGTGGCAGTTAATAGACCTATTTTGGGGGAATTTAGTAAAAAAATGAAAAACATACATGTCAAGGGTATAACTGCTTTCAACTACTGCTAAGTTTGTTAATTTTTTGGAGGACCAACAAACTCTATGAACCAGAAAAAGAAATATTTGTAAGCTCTGTGTGGAAACAGACAGCTATACTTTAGCACTCCTTAATAATGACCAGTAGATTTCTTCCCTAAACTTCTAATCTTGCCATTCAAGTAAAATGGTGGATGGAGCTTCTTAACTCTTGGTAATTGGGCCATTCATTTCAAACAGAAGCTATCCTGGAAAAGAATTCCAGTCCAAACAGAATAACAACAGCAGCCTAACTTCTATTATCAAGCAATCCTATTCTATTACCTGGGTAGCTGGTAATTAAAGACAGCTTTTAGTCACTACTAACAGCTCTGGATTCTCTTGATGTCTAATCTCACCTCAGCTGGATCAGTCTTCATTTCTTCACTAGTGAGATACTCCTAAACAAGAAGAAAATAGAAATAAATGGTGTAGAACACAACCTTATTGGCTATATCTAGCCATAGGTTGCCCAAGTCTTTTAAAATTTTCCCTATCCAAAGGACAAAATAGATCAATAACTGAATGAGATATGAAGTACATGAACTCATTCAGACTGTGTTTGATCCTCTTAATTTCTCAAAAATTCTGTCATGACATCCCTTCCTCATCCCCAGTCCCGGAAAATCTATGAAATATATGTAGTAGGACTAAGTAAAACAAAAAGGAATCCTAAAAGTCCACCACAATTTCACCATGTAGGTTTTGAAATGCAGGCAAATAACACCACTGCTGTTGTAAGCTGGGTTGGGCTTTATACCTGAAAGTGAATGGTGGATCTCAGCAACCCAGCAGAATTCTCTGCACTCATGGGATTCAGACTCCAGTTTTGCGGAGGAAGCTCTTGGCCAGGCCACTTTGCTCTGGAGGCCTGGCATGACAGCCCAGGGTGGCGGGTGAGAACTCCTGGCAGGTGAAGGGGGAACAAACATGGCCCAGGGTCCATGTGGAGCACATGGACTGATAAGGAAGGCAGGAGCCTCTAGGGCACCAGCACTGGAGAAGGATTAAAGCTGCCTGGTCTTCATCCTGCTAAAATCTGCCCTTCCACTCGTAACCCTTGCTTGCCCAGTCTTGACTCCCTTCCTTGCTGTGTTTGCAGTAGGGCATGCTTTGTTCCTCATAAAAATGGACTCACAATGGTTTGCCTAAAATGTCTTCTCATGTGTTTAAAAAACAATACAAATGTATTCTATTTATTAATTTTTTAATGGAAATTGGTAGCTATGTTGTTTAATATTCAAAAACTGAAAATGTGGAAGACATCGTCTTGAAGTATGGTTGGGGTTTTTTGGAACTATCTTTATTACTTTTTTAGTTGCTCTGTTTGAAGTGTTGTTTGTCAAAATCTTCTGGTAGACAGAAATCCCTATGATTTTGAAGAGTTCCTCTGAGGCTTATTTGCCAAAGTTGAAGAGAGTTTAATTTCTTGCTTGTGTAACCATCCTGATAAAAATATAAATTTTCATTTAGAGTCATAAAATAGTTTTAGACAAGGGAAGCCAAAAACTGAAGTGCTGCAACCTGAAATGTAAAAATAATTTCACATATAGTCCCAAGAAGTTTCATTATTTGCTTCATGGTTTTTCTTCAGTGTTATATGGTCCTGCATAGAGATATGGCAAAACCCTTTCTGTTTGATGAACTTCTCAGCTGAATGTCCTTCAATGTTTCAAAATTCTAACCACCTTTACTGGAGAAGTAGTTAAGGCAGATATGTTTTTATTTTCCAATCATTTCCTTACAAGTCTAGATGTTTTTCTGGAGGGAGTATCTCTGCTGTATTTTTTTTTTTAAATATCTGCTCATTCCCAAAGTCATCCAGTTTCAAGGAGATTAATATAATTCCTCGTGCTTGATCTGTTGCAAGTGCCTGCTTCTCATACTACTTTGTGTTGATCCGTGACTGAGTCTTCGAAGGTCATTTCCTCACTTTCATTTCATGGATACTCCAGTGCAAACTGGTTTTCTTTAATTTGAGAAGGGGAACTCACTGTGTTGGTTTCTGAAAAAAAAGTGTTGGTTTCTGAAAAATGCTTTTTTAGAGCTGGCAGTTTTTGAGGCTGGCTCAATGCAAACCTGACCCTCTCCTAAAGAGCTGCAGGACTTTGCTCCCTGCTTTGACAATAATCATGTTGCCAGGTCAGAACATTTGATGGCTGCAGCAGAAATGGAAATCTGAAGGACCTAATATTTTAGAGAGGCAGCTCCCTAAGCAGGGCTGTTGTCAAGCCTGGTGCATAATTTCTGAAGTGACACAAAGGTCTTTCCCTTGCAGTACAATTTTGGAATATTTACACGATCTGAAGTATTTATTATCCAAAACTGTTTATTGTAGCTATGCAATTAAGTTACAATGGCTCATGAATTGGTTCTTGCTGATTTTAATAGAAGGAATTTCAAGATGGGGTTACCTGCTGTTTTATTCTTCACTGACATTCCTAAATTAACCTCCAAAATCAGATTTCTGCTGGCTACAACCACAACTGTAAATTTATAGGGTGGTTTTAGTAAATATTTAGTAGTATTTGCTGAAAATCCCCAGCTTCAGCAAGCATTTCTGCTAGTAATTAATTTAGTAGAACATGTCAAAAGCAAGCACAAAAGGGGGATGCAAAATTGAAGTGAAAGCAAATGTGCTTTAAAATTCAAATAAATATTCATAGATAAGATTTTGGTTTATTGGTTCAATTCAGTGGCAGTTCATTGGGGGCTGTTTTCTTCTCCTGCCTTAGCTACTGGAAGCATCATTTGTGTTTATAATGGTTAATAACAACTAGGGCTGTTTTACCTCTGTTTAAGGTGAAGCAGACTTCTGATCTAGCTTTGACTCAGCCAAAATATTTCCCTGGTCTTCAGTAATCACCTACAGCAGTCAGAGAACATAAAAACACATCTGAGAATCACTACAAAAACAGTAAAATAATTTGCTAATGTGAAATCATTTCTGCCAGCAGAGAGACTTGAACTAGGACAACTTTGATCTTAGAATAAATTAGGTCTCAAATTGCTTAGATCTTTTGCAGATAGTACGAGAGCAAAGAATATGCACCTTCATCTTGGTTTTCACTACCTTTTTAAATTTTTTGAGGTATATTGAAACTGATTCTTTCCTTTCTGTTATCCCATATTACAGGTAGCATTTCAGTAAAGGGCTCTTTCATCTGTCACTTAGCCCATGTACATCATAGTTTATCCTTCACTGATTCATTCTCCAGTAGTATTCTTAAAAATAATTTAAAATTAGGACAACTACTTACTGTATTTGAGATCTTACATATATTTGGGGTTTTAGAGGTTAAAAAAAAACCTCTGTAGAAATTGCAATTCTGCTTGATAAACAAAGCTTTGTGTGTTAAATTACTGTGTCTAGTGAACCTTTGGTAGCTGATTTCTAGGAAGAGATTCTGCACAAATTCTTTCCCTGGCTTCCATTCTCTTTTTATTGTCTCTTATGCTGAGTGATTTGTTTTGATGATTATAGATACTTTGTATTGCTTAGGCTACAGCTTTATTTTACATGCAAATATTATCTGATTCTGTGTCTTCATTAAACTTTAATAAGGCTTTACGAACATAGTGCATACAAGACAACATTGAATCAACAAAGCCTGTATAATGATGATTGAAATACAAAATTCAGGAAGAGTGATAGTGAAAGGAGCTCAAGTACTAGCAGTACTGGTAAGCATGCAGAGCCTATAAGTTTATTTTTAAGTTCTAATAGTTACAAAGTATGAAGTGAGAGTCTGGAAGAAAAAAAAGTGAGAAGATGCGAATGCTACTTTTTCTGTCAGTGGCATACTTGAAAGTAAATGCTAATGATATTCACTTATAGGTACAGCATGTAGTTTCTTTTAGTGTTTTTAAGATGATAAAATAATCATAAAAAGATACTCAGCTTGTGGGTTATGGCATGTGATGGAAAATGTGAGTAAAAATGCCCTGCTGTTGCAAAAAGGCAGACACAATGATTAATCTCAAATAAACCCTGGCAAGTGTAATGGTAGCAGACCCTACAGAGCTTACTGGGAAGTGCAGGGAAAACTGGTGACTCTTTGCTGTGTTGGTGTCTTGGTTTGAAAAGACAGGTGTCTGATAAGGAAGGCAGGAGCCTCTCTAAATGGAAAATGTAAACCCCCTCCCTCCAAATTATTATAATTTTGAAATTAAGGAGGCTCTCAGGCAAAGATATGGGAATAGGAATAACAGTTCTTTATTAGGAGGAAAAAAAAAAGATAAAAATAAAATTCAGTAATGCAGAACAACACTGACAGAGTCAATACAACCTGATACCCTGTGGGTCAGGGTGTTGGTAGCAGACCCATTAAATGGTGGCTACAGCCCTCCTGCAGTGACAGGTGTGGTTCTGTTGGAGCAGGGATCCTGGAGAAGGGTGGAGTTTTCCTCTCCACCCTCTTTTCACCATTGGAGGGTCCAGTGGTGGTGTAGATGGGCCTGGTCTTCCTCTGGGAATCCAGTGGAAAAGGCTGCTGTGGTGTTCCTAACCTCAGATTCTATCCAGGTAGGAATGCTTGGCTCCTCCCTCTGGGTGGAGCATCTCCCAACAGGATGATGTAATTTTATCAGTCATGTAGTGGGACTCAATGGGCCATTAACAGAAAATATTTCCTTGAGGTAGGATTGGCTGTGGAAGAGCTAAAGAAAACTGCCCCACCTGGTTTCAACAGGTGGCCCAATTAGCAGAAGGTAACTGCCCCACCTCTGACAGATGGCAATAGAATACACACCCCCAGCCACATCTTGCACCCTAAGGCAGTGGGTTAAGATGTGTTTTCCTGGTTGAGGTGTTCTAGAGAAACACACCAAGGAAATCAGCATGGAGAGGTCAAAACCTGGGCAAGCTGCAGGGTGGAGGCGGCCAGCAGTGTGGGTCTGGGAGGGCCAAAAGGCAGGTGGGGAGCAAGAAACAAAGCAGCACTGCTGGGAAGGGCCTTCAGTGAGCTGCCAGGTGTGGTACTGAGCAGCAGGGGAAGGAAGAAGCCAGCAAGGACTTTGTGCCAGTGCTGGGAGCCTGGGACGCTGGATAGAAGGAATGCTGGCTGTCAGGTGACAGCTGGCTATGATAACACATCTCAGCTGTGGCAGAAGGAGAGTGATCAATGGGACAGTAATCAATGGGGTACAGAGTTGCCAGGCTACCAGCTCTGCAAGGATGAGAGCATCACACCTGCAGCAGGAGAGTGTCACAGCATGGAGAGTGTAACAATACAAGTACTGCGAAAAGCAAGAAACTCTGTGGAGGCCTTGCTTGCCCAGCATTTCTGCCCACTCAGATAGGGAAAGACAAAAATCAAAATAACTAGGAATGGACTGCGAACTCTTGTTCAGGACCATGACTCTGATCAGGGAATATGAAATCAAAAGTTGTTCATTGAGCACACTTGATCATAGCACAGATGTGTACAGTGTTTCACCTAAATGAGGTGTAAAGATAACATTTTTGGACTGAACTGTAGTGCCAGGACCTTAGAGGAAAAGATAAAGCCATTTTGAATTTTGTCTTAAGTTGTATACAAGGTCTGCTTCAAGGTGAATTAAAGACCCATCCATAGAAGTGTTCCTAATTATAATTGTTTTATGTTGCACTGAGTTATTTTTTGTAGCAAGCTGAATAAATCCAGTAGACAAATACTTAATATAAAGAAGCAGAAATATATATATGCACCTATATATATAGATATGTATTTTAAAAAATGTAATTTAAAATAGTATATTTACACTTAGTAAAATAATTGTGTGAAAAGTAAGGCCTACAAAATGTTCTCCAGTTTTGGAAAGTGTTTTATTAGAAGCACAGATAAACCACACATTTATAGAAGAAAAAAAAGGGAAAAAAGCAAACCAAACAAAGGGCCCCAGCTCCTGGGAGCATGACTGCAAGGAGGCTATCATAGGGGAAGGCTTAAAAAATTTCTCTAAAAAGTACAAAGCTTGTCCAAATGAGAACTAGAAAGGCCATAAATCATAACAGGTCAAATGGAGACAGGAAATGGAGTATTAAAGACTTGCAAGGGGTACTCAAGCTTCTAGTCAAAAGTTCTTAAATCAAAAGCAGGAAGTCAGGTGGGGCACAAGTGGGACCACTTAATGACCAAACTGTAAGGAAGGACTCTGGAATTAGAAAGCCATAACAAGAGGTTCAGTTAATTCCTTTGTTGCTGTCTGAAGACGTCAGGGGTGTTTGTACACCTGAGCTGTGCTTTCTAGTAAGCAGGGTGGAGGTCAGATGGGCTCAAGGGGTTTGAGTGAATATACAGCAAGTATATTCACCAAAGCAAACAGATGTATTGGCTGTCAGTAAGTCACCAGGTCAGGTGGCACGTTAACCTGAGAGAAACTCTAGTGGGAAATGTCAGAGTGGCTGCCAAGGCTTCCACCTGAGCGCTGCAAACAGCCACAGGGCTGGCAGGGAGCCACTGGAATTCCCTGTCACTCTCACAGCAGGGACTCTGTAGGGAATTGAGCTTGGTGTCTGAAGCTGGGAGAAAGGGTCTATCACAAGATGATTTTTAGTGGAGGAGGTCATGTCATTATTTAAGCCAAACCCTAAACAAAACTCCTAAGCCTGTGAATAGGCTGGGGCAGCTGGTGGGAATCTCTTGCTGGGTTTAATGTGAACACAGTGGGTCAAGTGAGTCACATCAGAGTGGACAAGCCTTTATTTTGTCCAGCTACAAGTCCTTCATATTTGTAATTGTGTGTCCTCTTCCTTTGGTGGTTTGGGGAGATTTTTTTGTTTTTAAATTTTGAGGAAGGCAGGAAGGAGATTAAGTAAGACCACAAAGTCAAATATTACTGTGTGAGCACATTTTATTTCATATTTATAAGTCAAAGTTGTGTATGAGATGTTCATTCTCTAGTGATAATGTCCTGCTGATGGAACAGAATCCAAATATTAGGCACCTGCTTGCATACAATTAATACACTACCAAAAAAATTACCTCAGGGATGGCTCAGTGCTGAAATTTCCCACTGCCGAAATTTCCCATTGTCCAAGCAATTCCAGTCAATAGAATCAGCTCTGAGAATTGACTGACTACCTGCATGTTTGGGTAAAATAAACACTCCAGAGAGCAGGCGAATCAGGGAAGAGGTCAAAGCATGAGTGGTGTGAAGTCAAAACCAGTAAGGAGAGATGAAAAAACTCAAGCTGTGCTGTGAAAATATCCTTTTTTCAGATGTCTTCTCTACTTGCTCTACTTGACAAAAAACCCCTTGTTGATATGCAGTATCTGAGTCCAGTTGTTTGGGGTTTTTCCACACGGAAATGGCATTCAGCCCCCTTTGAGAGTGTTAAAAACTGTTGTGCCTGGGGTGTGTCTAAGGCTTGCAGTGCATGGTTCTTCTGTGGAACTGAAGACTTTTAAATTTCTACAAATCTGCATCAAATTTTCCCATGTTGACTGAATGTACACACAAAGGTGCATCATTTCATCTGCACCTGAAGATAAACATACAAATAGTTTGAAAAATGCATCTCACTCCAATACAACTTTGGTAGTTTAAGCCTATTTTAACTTCGAAATTGAATAATTTTTTTTGACCTTCTTTTGCTCAAGGCTCTGTTCCTCTGTACTCCAACCCATCAGTTTCACATGAGTACTACTGCTTTTCTTATTTTTTTTTTTCTGTTAACATTCCATTTTCACTGAGACCGGAGTACTGTCCTTTTTCTCCTATAGCAAGCTACAAAGATAGACTGTCTATAAGCTTTTGGCTGATTTGCACTGTAAGTTGTTTTCATCAAATCCTTTCATGGTAACAGGGAGAACAATTTTGTCTTTAACACTGTGAGGGGCTTTTTCAGGCCAGCAGCTGGTCTTGGCACTGTGTTGTTGATAAATATAATATACTTGAAGGTGTCATTTCCCAGGAGATGTCCAAAGGATCTGCTGCAGGTAGCAGTGGCACCCATCAGAGCCTGGCTGTGCATGGTGGAATGCAATCTGCAGAGTAAACAGGGCATCCATTACAGTGCTTGTAATCACCTCCTCCTCTTTTGGGGCTTCACATTTTTATTATGTCTTCATTACACAGCAAGACACATTTCAGCTTTGACCTTCGTCTGCATAGTGAGTGAGAAATAGGGTTTCAGTAGACAAGAGCAATTTTTCACTTGCAAAAACTGCCTTTTGATGGCAACAGCTAAAGGCTTGGGATGAAATTTCTCTGTCCATTCATACTGGTGGTGAAAAGACACTTTGGCCATCCTTTCCTGGAAAGACAAAGTACTCTGATTGCCATGTGCTGTATCCACCTGCAATGTGTGTTCCTTGTAAAAAAACCTGCCATCAATGTAAGAGCACCAACCTGCTCATGCAGAGGTGATTTAGCAGTTAAATATTAGTGAGAACACATGCATGTCCAATATGATTTGCAATAAAACAAGAATTTTAGAAGCTTATAGTTTTATCAGTTATGTTGTACTTGCTATATATAAATACAAAAAAAAATAAGTGATACTAAAAAAATTTGGCAGTTTGGTTTCATGCCTTCATTTGGATAAAGAAGACATGCTACTGAACAAAAGCTCCGGGAACATTACTTCTGCAGCCATTGGTTAGGTTTTAACTTGTTTTATGCATTTGATAGTAATTTACTTTTTTTTAAATGACTCAAACTGTATCCCTGTCCAAGTTTTATATATTGCAGAAATATATCTTGTGAACCATCCCTGACCTCTCATCTTTAGAAGTTTGATTTATCAGGAAAACTGACAGTGTCTTCAGAAGTAGTCTCAAAACTACCTGTATGTCAGGGGAATTATTGAGTTTAAAAATCTACAGTGTATTTTAAGAGGTTTCTGAGCTATCCAAATCTTGGAATACATGATATATATAGAGAGAGAGTGAGAGTGAGGCAGATTTTTTTTTTTTTTTTTTGTGGCTGTTCCATTAGCTGTGTGACTGTATCACTTTTCTCTTTTGGTTTAGATAAGAAAATTATTTAACTCTTTCCTAAGCCCTTTTGAGATACCAGTTTAGCAAAATATGTGTTCCTACAGAAATAATTGAAGTCTGTATTAACTGAACAGTTGAAGAGGCTCTAAGTTTTGTATTTGATAATTTGTAACCATAAACTTGATTGGGATCTCATGCAGTACACTTGACTTCTTGTCAAATGTCAGACTGTTGGTGGAACATGTTTGTCTTGGAGCTGTAAATGTAACCATGTGCCACCTCTACTCTGAGCTGTAAAACTCTGCCATTTGTTGTGACATTAATGTCAGAGTGTAGCCCCAACTTTCACTGTATCTGAGAATCCTGAGTGCTGATTATCTCTCCACAACTTGCTGGCTTGCTGAACCATTTATCTTGTTCCTGGTTGAGCAAAAGGATGGAATTTTAAATAATGGCAAAGATACATCTGCCTGAAAGAAGAAAAAGAAAAAACGTTCTGAGTGAGGAGTATGTCTGAGAAGAGCTGAAGGAGCCTCACATCAGGCTTGATTAAACTGGGGCTGGCATGATCATGTTCATAGGTTGTTCTTATCTGTACTCCTAAGAAAATTCTGTAACAGACTTTATATACCGTATTTTAAGGGGTTAAATGTGAAGCAGAGCCTATCTGAAAGAAGGTGAGCAATAAAGGTGTATAAACACCAGGCAGGGCCCTGAGAGCAGCAGTGAAGCTCCATACCCAAAGGTAAGGAGCCTGTGGATGATGCAGTCTCACCACAAGAAGCTGCCCTACAAATCAGGGCTGGGTGAGCAGCTCTTACAGAGCCCATGGGTTTGGGACAGGTGGATCCAGTGTTGGGATCAACTCGGAGCAGCCTCGTGTCAGCCAGCTCAGCTTTGTCATGTTGTGAATGCTCTTGTTATGCAGCCATGGTGGTAAAGCCTTGCAGGGGTGGGATCTCAGATCCAGTTTTACCTCTGTGAAAAATACCTGAATTTATCTTTGTGTGAGATAGATTAGTCCAGTATCTTATAGCGTAAGTTTTCCAGTTTTCTGCAGCCTGTCAGAAGTAAGAATAATTTCAAAGGGACGTATATTGAGCTGTTCTTTATAATATCAGCTCTCTGCACACAAAGATTAACAAAGTGTCAGGACTGATTTAAGATTTTTCTGATGAGTGAGAGGGTGGAAATATGTAGGGGTAAAGATAGTTTCTCCATTGTTTTCACATAACTAAGAAGTTGGAAAAAATCCTATAGGAATATTTTAAGATTAAATATCTAATCCTGTACCTAACATTTAATTTAGTCATTGCACATGATGAATAAAATGCCAGAGTCAAAATGCAAAATGATTATTCTTTCAGGACCAGAGTCTGAACCAGATGTGCCTGTGTATTGAGACAATGTTTGAATAGATCTTGGAAGAAATCACGTGAAATTCTTTCTCATTGAAGATAATGACAGAGTTACCATTGACTGCAGACTTGAGCTGGACTGCAGCAATCTGATTCAGTAAAGGATTTCAATGCATATAATCATAGAAAAAGTGATCTGATGAATCATGACCTTATCTGTGAAAATTTGCCTAATGAAACTGTGTGAAATTAACTTTACTCACAAAGCACACCTGTTCTGCTGGGAAGATGGCTATAAATATCTTTGTGCCACCTGCCCCAGCTATGAGAGCTTCTATAAATCATATAATTCCCTCTGACAACTGGTACCACCTTGAGGGCACCTTTTTCTTTCTGTGCTCTTTCCGAAAATGTGTATTTGCATAAATACAAATTTGTATGCCAATAAATTTTCCAACAGATTTCTTTTTTGCCCTCCAAACTGAAAAAAAGTTTAGCTTATGTGTAGTTCTGCCTCCCCTATTACAGTTCCATGTACAGGCATACTCTGAAGTAGGATGTGGCTGCTTGGGAATTCTGCCCTCCTAAAACACCATCACTTGTGCACACAGTCCCATGAAGGAGCTGTTCCAGTTTGTGCTGAGTCCAGTGGAAAGAAATTAACTGACTGGAAACCCGAGAGTTATCAGGGCTCTGCTTCTGTAACAGTCTGGTTCTCCCATGTACTTTCTTCTGCTCCTTCTCTGTTTGTGAGAAATTGCCCTTTCTTCTGTCAGAGGTTGAATTTAAAACCAGACCCTAGGAAAGCCTTGGTTTAGAGCTTCCAGTCTCTAAACCCAGCACCCTGTGCATCAGTGCAGGAGCAGAACTGCCCTTCCTCCTCTCCAAGCAGAATGTGAGCCAACAGTGTTACACTGCTGAGAGAAGGGTAAATACCTTATTAGGCTGTATAAACACTACAGAAAATGCATAAAGTGATCCTATGTAAAAATACAATGATTTTCCTTCAAGAAGGATTTAGATTTATTTGTTGGTGACCAAGGAAGAACAGCCCAGAACATGGTGATTGAAAGAACTGCAGTTTGGATAATCCTTAGAAGAAAGTCATGGGGAGGCACTGTAACTCTTTTCAGTTTTGTGAAAGGCTGTTGTAAAGAGGAAGAAAATTTGGGGTTTTTTTCTGTGTTTCAGGCTTGTAAGACAAGCTGTGAATGGAGAAAAGAAGGTGTCTTGAAGCAAAAAGGTGTCTTGCTTGATGGACTGAGCAAATATCAGCTAAGAATGATAAGGGAGGAGCAGGTGGCTCCCTTTGCTTTTGATTTCAATGTCCAGGGCACTTTGAGGGTAATGGCAGTCAGTACTTTGTATGTGTAATGTGTGTGAAAAACATGCTGTTGGTTCTGTAGAACATGAGCTATGGTACATTGATGTACATATAAAAAATACAGATTTGAACAACACACAAGTTTTCATTGCAATACACCTGTTGCAATATACCCTTAATCATAGTGTAGTTGGTCTTTATTCTGCCTATATTAAAAATACACATTTCTACCAACAATTAAAACCAAAGGAATGAGATTTCAAATTTTGCTTCACCCACAATAAATGTGCAATGACTTTATACTGATCTCATTTTTTTTTTTTTTAGAGCAGTGGAAGCTGTTAATGTTTTCTTTTTCTAAATTTGTGATAGTGTGTTTTTATTTCATTTTGTGTGTTTCCTAATACATTGACTGCACTGACAGAGATCCAGTTGTAGAAAATGGTAGCTTTGGGGACAGTGTACAACAACAGTCTATCTCTGAGCAAAAGGAGAATTCCTTTAGTGTTAAGTCATTGGTTAAACATAATTTTATTTAACAGCATTTCACGTGGAAGGAGTAAATGAGGCATTTAAATCGAAAGTAACAGTGATTGCTCTGTGCTGCTGTTCTTTCCACAGACCTAAGAAGCCCTGGTTGGACTTCAAACCATGTATTAATCCTTCATAGTCTGAGTTCAAAACTCCCTTTGAAAATTTGAAAGTGAAGAACCCACAAATTTCAGAATGACTAATATCTTGCTTAAGGGAGGAATTCTTTAATGAGGTAGAAAAAGACTATACTGTCTCCCAGGTAGTGTCCCCATTAATTTATTTGCAAGATGCTGATCCATGGAGAGGATTAATTTAGGCTTAACTGGCAACCACAGTTTAGACCAATTTGCTCACCCTGGTTGACCTGTGTTCTCCAGGGAGCTGGGTCTGGAGGACACTGTTACCCTCCTGAGTGGGATATGAGGTTTTTTTGTACCAAGGCTGAGGAAGTTGGAGTGCTAAGAGTGTGGAGGATTTTATTCCACACTGAAAGTGCAGACTGCATTCTGTGAGTAGAAGATGCTGTTGAATGTTGTTTATTGTTACTAAGGAAAATTAAATGCTCCCCTCTCTCTGATTTTTCCTTTGTGTCTGGGACAGGTAAAGTGGCACTGTAGAGCACATGTTAATACCTTTCCCATTGTAATCAAAGTTTTGGGTAGTGGTCTTTTCAGGAGCTCCAATATTCACTTGAGAAATCCACAATACCCACTCCTTCTTCATCTCAGTATTTTTCTTGCAGCAACCCTTCCAAAATGATATCTTGACTTACAGGCTGTCACTTGTGTTTGCCTTCTGCAGCTAAACCTGCTAATGTTCACAACATGCTTAGCTGAACTTGGGACCTGTGCTCTCCTGTGGTTACACATCAAAGAGAACCTTTTTAAAGGTTTTGGTGGTACAGTGGCACGAAGGCACCGAGGTAGCAGAGCTGACAGCTCCTCCCATTTGGCTGCTGAGTCTGAGGGCCCTGCTGGGGATCCTGGGCTTGCCCTGTTGTGGTGTTGCTGCTGCATCTGCCAAAGTTTAAAAAACTTGATCAGCAACTATCTCAAGATAAGGCACATAATACAGAAAAGCACTGAAAAGACAGAAATGGAAAAGAAGCTCAGAAGGGACAGACCGATGATGCATTTTTACACTGTTTCTTGTATAAAGAAAGAAAAAGACACAATAATGGCTCAGAACTATTACTTAACCTTTTTATCACGCAAAATGGCCCTCAAAAGTAATAGAGGTAAAAGAATTTTGCTACTTCCACACTTGCACATGGCTTCCAGTGGATGGGAGCTAAGAACATGTCCCTGTGCTGTAGCAGTAAACAGTATGGAACCACAGGATCAGGACAGGGCCTTTAATTTTTAGTTCTGAGCTGGGTTTGAAGATCCAGCCCTGTAAATCAATATTGCAATACAATGTTTTTGTAACTAAAAATGCAGTATCTAAGAGAGAAATGTAAAGTTTTCCTTCTTTGTGGTGAGGCTAAAATGCTTGAAAATGAAATGTGATCCACTAGGCTGCCAGAACTTTAAAACAGAGTATTGATTGGCAGAACCCCCCTGAAACACACTTGTACATTCTATCACAACTTGAAGGGTCTGCAGTAGAAAGAATCTTTTCTGTGTTCTTACCTCAAAGGTAGGAAGCTCTTTCTACCCTGTTGGGCTGCTCAAGGAAAATATCATCATAAATTAGCTACTCCATCTGTACATGATGCTTTTAGCAAGGAAGCAAGAGGAACCTGCGTCTCTCCAGCAGCTCCTTCAGCTCACGTCCCTGCATCCACAAACCCAGCAGAGTGCTCAAATTACTTCATTTTCCTTTATTTTCTCAGGGATGCCTCACTTCACACCATTATAGATCTCAGTTTATTTCTCTATAAACTCTCATCACTCTTTTTAGCATTTGTGGCACTCGCCCACTGTGGTTGTCATTGTTACAAATTGTTTGTCATTGTCCCTCCCTCCCTGGCTGTGCGGGGCACTCTGCCTGCAGGGCTGGCCTCTCCCAGTTACCCTGAGCAGCAGAGGGGCTGGGCACAGGGAATCAGAGTCCCTGTGCCCTGAGGAAGGATGAGGAAGGCAGCTGGAACTACCTGGGTTGGTCTTTTGCTGAATGAGTGAGTTGGATAGGATTCCCACTAAATGCCACGTGAAATGGCTGAATGCCATTAATTAGACTACCTCCAGTGCTGTTAATGTGATTGATTTCTTAAGAGTAATTTTTTTTCTGCATAATTCCCTCTCCAGTTCAGTCTTTCTGCTGTTCATTTTTCTTCAGCTCATCCCAGAACAGTTTGGAAAGGCATATTTCAGTGTTTAGTTGTTATCCTATTGCATTGGCTTGAGAGGACAGACATTACCACCATTGCAACTCTCTAAACAGGCCCTTTCTTTGATTCCTCTGTCAATGATGATACATGGAAAGTCAGGGGGAAGACAGCTTACAGCAAAATAGAAATGGTAAAAAAGATGAGGAAGTATTTTCATGTATTGTATTTCAAGTCTCTTTCCATGGCCTCAATAGAATCTGGACTCCAATTCTCCAGAAGCTGAAGGAGAGCTTTGTTTTGATCTTGGTGGGCTCCTTGTTGGCATCTAGAGCTAAGGACCTTCCTTTACTTTCTACTATACTGTTTCCAGTTGTTTAGCTAACTGTGTCTGAAGAAATCTTCAAGATTTGCAATATTTTGGTGACTCAGATCTCACAATGCTTAATCATCTTTAGAAAGTTTCATGTCCTGGAGTCAGAATATGCTGCAAGAATTTCAGTTGTAATTTAAAAAAAAAAATTGATTTCTCTTGAGAATGCTCAAAGGAGCATGCATATGTGAACAGATTAAAAAAGCCCAAACCATTAAACAAGTGGGGGAAAAAAAATCCTGAAGTCTGTCTTCCATCCTTTACAGAAGCAGACTCAGGATAGTAAAAGTTTATATTTCATTCTGGAAAAAGATGGAAATTGCCTAGCCATGCATGTATTTCTGTGTACATTCTCTAGGCTATTTCTTTTCATGATGTATTGACAGCCATCCTTTTCCAGCTTGGAACCATCTCTGCTTCTCTGCAGTGATAAATACATTTCCATGAAGCACTTTAGGGTGAAGTCATCTCTTCACTTGGTGCTAAAATATGCCCAAAAGCTTTGAGAAGAGGAAATTGTATGTATTTTACATGTATGATGCAAGTTCCAGAGTTTTAACTTTCTCATATCTCTCCTTCATTGTCTCTGTCATCTTTGTCAGAGAACTTACCTGATTTTCTCTTGACAAAATTGGGATTTTATGCTGATCCAAACATTGTCATAGCATTTCCCAGCTCCTACTACTAAAGACTTATTAGCTTCAACACAACAGTAGTAGACCTTTGAAAGTTTATCTAAGTCATTGGTTTGGAAGCAAAGGTGATCTTCTATACCTCTGAGATTCAATTTGAATTTCATAAAGATACATATTGCTTAATTATATTTATTTGCTTAGATTATAAATAATTAAAGAGTGCCTGTCCAAGTCTCCTGGTGCCTCAACACATCAATAACAATTCCATCCCCACAGTGCTGAATTAATTATTCTGACAGGAACTCAGTCAGACTACCTTGAGTGGAGACTTTTCAATTTCATCATTACTTTGAGAAACAAATCCATAGCTTTCTGCATAAATCTTATCACACAGCACCTTCTGTGCACTGCTGCTGCTTTCCTGTTCCTCTCCTCTAAAACTGACAAGAACTTTTACAGTTCATTCCTTATGCTGTGTTTTGTTTCACTCAAAGCTGTCTAGGACTTTGGGAATCATTTTCTCAGAAAGATTCCAATTCTCTGAAAACACTTCTGTCTAAAGATAAATTTTAATGTTTTCTTCAGTTTTCAAATTATTCAGTAATCAACATTGTATTTGATGCTTTAAGAAAATCCTTTACTTATTGTTTGAAAAAAGTTCATTTTCTATGGTCTTCTTTTTGAATGTAAGACAAACAAAGAAAAAAGTAAAGCTAATTGAAATATTTAAATTATTAGATGGCAGTTAATTGATAAAGTGTTTACTTGAAATATGCTTCCAATATAATCTCTTTTTCCTCTGAATCAGGACAAAGCGGTGAAAAACAGCTTCATTGTCTTACTTTCATACATTGTTTGTTTCATTATGAAAAGCCATTAAGGAATGTTATCAGAGTTCTCTCTGTGTGTATCACCTTGCTGATTAATGGTAATGCAGTGATAGGTAACTCTGAGAATATGTAACATTGCCCAGAGGGTTTATGGGAATAATTAAATTTGTTGTTCCATTCACCTGCTTGTTTTTGTGTGGAGCACTTGCCAGAGGAACAAGGGGGCGGGTTAGGTTGTTATCTTTCATGTTTTTGTTGGTATTTCAGGACAGTAGTCAGTGGTTTTGCTTTGTGTTTGAATTCTGTACAGATGATAACATCCATTCTGCATTTCATTTCTTCCAATTACTAAAAAAACACCCCAAACCCAACCAAACTGAAAACGAAACAAAACAAATAAACCCCAAAGAAACAAGAAACCCACGGGAAGCAAAAGCAGAAAGGGCTTTTGCATGACTGGGAACATCAACTCCTGCCCATCCTTGGAGCCTCCACGATGCTCGGTGCAGTCACGTGCCTGGGTGTGTAATTAAATACCTGCTGCTGATTGTTGTCTGATGGGATTGACACTTGAGATTTTATTAAAAACTTCATGCCACTTGGCCAGCTTGCTGTTTCACACACCCCTTCAGGGGCCAAAGCAGAAATGTAATGCTGTGACAAGCAGGGTGTTCCTGGTGCTTTGCAGTTCTGAGCACTGCTGGGTTCCTTGGTTTTACTGCTAGGCTCTTCCATGAATCCCTCCCAGAAATACAGCTCCACTGCTACTGGGTCTGCTCCCCTACCAAACACAGCTTTGCGGGTTTTAAGCATCTCTTCCAGTGCAAATGAGGAAAATATTCAGGTGTTCTGTGCTGACATGTAAATGCATAAAACTGTTTTGCTTTTCTGTTTTGTTTAAACTGTAATACTTTAATAGTAATATTCCTCTCAGGAATTTGCTGACATTTAAACATCTTGCAAGGGTATTTTACGTTGTGTCAAATATAATTCACTAGTATTTTATAAATTAAGCCTTTCTGAAAGCTTATCTGACTCTCATATTTTATTTTTAATTTCCTTCTTTAGGATAAAGTCTACTGCATGTATACCCAACAGACTAATATACCTGAAGGTTTTTTTTTTTTTAATTCATATGCATTCACAAATCAAAATAATAGCACACATTCCCAAAAAATATTCATCTTGTTCCTCCCGTTTCTTCCTTTTTTCATGGCAATATACAAGCAGTATTTCTTTAGAAATAAGCTAAATAAAAAGTAGAATATTAAATGCATGGAGATTAAGTACCAAGAATTCAACAATAGTAATCATATAATAAATGGTGTCCTCATAATATCTGCTGTTGGTTTTGAACAAAATGAATCATGCAGCATAATTCTTATGGAAGCCTTTAATTATGGATGTGCTTTTTGTACTTCAAAACTGAAATGTTCTGTGACTTTGGAGGGAAAAATTGGACTGAAGCTTTTATGAATCTTAAAAGTTCAGGATGAAAATAAAAATTAAAATTGTATCTTAAAGTGAGAGTGCAAACTTTGGGTTATTATCTCTGATAGGACTACTGAACTCCTCCCACCATCAGAGTACACCAAGAATTTCTGAAACTTTGGCAATTATAGACTCTATATAATCATTAATGTCATATGAATAAATAAAGCCTAATTAATTCAACACTAATGAGGGGATGTAGGTTCAGTCTGTGTTCATCACTGAGGGCTGAATTCCCTCACAGTTCTGTCAGAGTAATTCTTCATTATTGTTAAACAAATTACTTTTCAAACTCTGTAGTGGTCTTAAACAGCACAGTATTGCAGGATTTAGTGAAATTCATTATAAAATAGTATATAATCAATAATATAAACTTGATAAGGTTTTTTTGCCCTCTGGCACTTATTGTTGTAGCATATGTTAAAGATAACTTCACTGGCAAATAGGAATAGAATTTGTATGTGAATTTGATACACTTGGAATTAGCCAAAATAACAGGATAGAAAAGGGATTAAGAAGATCTCTGTTAGAAAGGCAAGTGCATATTTATGGAAGGAAGACTAAATTGAGCCTTGCTCACATCCAGGATGATGTTTAAATAATCCTGAAATACTTAAATCACTTCAAAGCATTTTTTTATCTTTTATTAAGTTCCTTTTCAAGAACCTTCTGAGTTCCCCTTGGTTTTCCTTTCACTTCTACCATAATGCACATCATGCATCAGCTTCTCTGTGAAGTTTTTTTAATTTTTTACCATGTATTCTGTGTTTTCTGACAGCTCATGTCTGCCTTTTTTGTGGAAAGAAAAAATGTGGAGATCAGATTATCAAGTTTAGTGGAGGGAGCCTGCTCCAAATCCAAACTTAAAAGAGACAAAGTTTAGGAGAAATGTCCATGTACACATAGAACGTGAGGTTGCAGGCACTTTTAATGCCATGTATGTTTGGGCAAGAATGGAAAAAGCTATCTATTGCTCTCCCTGTATTTTTGTAAACCCCTCAGTGGTTTTGTGCATGGGTTAGTACACAGTGCAAGCAGAGAGGGACAAGATAATCCTGCCACCTCCAGAGCAAAGCTCCCTCTCACTCAGGTTCTCAAGTGCTGATCAGGCATGATTCAACCTGTAGGGTACAGGTTTTTCCATGAACATGCTCCTGCATCCATTATCTCCTGGGGAGTGTTCCTTGCTCCAGCACATCTGTAGTAGGAATTGGATTAAACTGCAAGAAAAGTAAATACTGTGCTTTGAAGTGTCTATTTTTTAATGCCATGCTGCAATTCTGGCTATAGAAGATGCAATTTCAAGTCTTTGAGCATTTTCAGGTGTATTTAAATGCATGATAACCAGATTCATTCAATTGGAAATAACCAGGTTTCCATCTTTGTATGTGTTTTATGTTTTTAAACTGTTAGAGTTACAGTGAAAGCACTGCCCTGGTTATATTTTTCCACAGCCTGTGCACATCACAAGGACAAAATTCACATTTAGTCAGTGCTCTAAACTATTGGCTAATCTTTCCTGTTCTAGTATCAGCAGTTACACTTGTGCAAATTAGCATGTTGTAAAAGTTGCATCAGTCATTTATGGTTCAGAGCTTAATTTGCTCAGAATAAGTACTTTTGAACCAGATAACGCCCCCCAAAAGGAAAACCAGCCGTTAAACCCAGACTAAAACTACTTATAAAAAGGTATGAAATAAAATTTATTAATATACCTAAATAATGGTATGTTCTTCAGGTAAATTAATCAAAATATGTCTCTGAGACTTAGACTGAGCTGTGAGAAAGTATGAGAAGAGAAAAAAATATAACTTGAAGTTCATTTTGGAGGAGGCATTAATAAAAACCGGATGACATGCAGCAAAGGAAATTAGCTGCTGGTGCACAGGGGCATGAATAATGCTGGAGGATGTATCATATAACTTAATCAAATAGGCTGTAACAGGAAGATGCAACTGTGGTTTCCTTAATGACCAATGGGTGATGTAATCAAATGCCTAAATGCACATTGTCAGGTTCTGATGAGTTCCTATCACAGCAAAGTCGGGGTATCACTTACCCAGGAGTGAGGCTGGTAACACAGCCCCTCTCAAGCCAGCGGAAGGAGTTAGGAGCAGACAGGTTTCTGTAATGTTTTTGTGACAGGAAATAAGCTCCTTTATCATTCTCTAGTGTAAATATCACGTTCCCTGAAGATATATATACTTCTGCTGCCTTTGACAGGGCACAAATCTTGCCATGCTTGGGCATGAGGCAGAGTCAAGGCTGCTGCAGCTGGGACCCAACAGAGCTGCAAGAAACTTCCAGGTGTTCCTGGCCTCTGCCAGCAGCTGCAGGCTCTGGCTGTGCAGCTCCACTGGTGCTGGAAATAGATGGATTAACTAATTTGAGGCAGTGTGGGAATGCCTGCACATTCACTCACAAGCCTGAGTGAAGCCAGTTCTCCTTCAGTGGAGTGTTCTAAATAGCACTGCTAATGTCGGGCTTGTAGAACTTTAATTTCTGTTTCTCCCAGTATTGTGCACCTTGCCAGTGTGTGTTTTCATTGGAGCAAACCCAAGTGTTAAGGCTAATGGAGTAGTGACCTTTGCAGCAGCAGGTTCAGATCCCAATTGCATAAGGTGTGCTAGCCCCAGGCCCAGCAGGGCTGGTGATACAGTGCAGGGACACGAGGGCTGGCTGCACTGCCCAGGCTGACACCGAAGGCAGCAGAATCTTTTCTATGCTCAAAAGTCTTGCTCCTTGCTGTCTTCATTGCACAGTGTAGGGTAGATGCCTTTTTTTCACCAAATCAGAGTGGTTTAGCAGCAGTTTCATAGCAGGGATATAAGCTGTGAATATAAGAACCAAACAGAGTCAAAATTAAGACTGAGCTCTCTGATAATCCTGGGCTTTGCATTTTAATGCATATTGCTAGTTGAGTGCTAGATTGTGTTTTTGTGACAGAGCAGATTAGGAAATAATTTGCATGTGCATCTCTCCAAGTCTGTGCAGTTTCCCTGGTAACAAATGTGGAACCAAGTTCCAAAATCTGCTTGTTGCTATTAAAGTGTGTGTGTGTATGTGGGGAGGGAGATGTTCTTATTTTATAAGTTTTTATTAAAGAAAAAAATAGAACTGCAAAGTTTAGTAAGATTCTTGATTTACATCAAATGCGGGATTGGGGAAATTAAATGTTTCTTTGGTCACCAGCACTTAACTCACACAAAAATCTCATTTCTCGTGAAACAACACAAGGGTATTTTAAAACCAAGAGTTTTCCTTTCTGGCTATTGCAAACAAAACCTGTTATTACTTATTATTTTGAGGGAAGCTTTCCATAATTGGCATTTCCATCAGTAGTTGCCTTTCAAGCTTCTTCAGAAGCCATCTGTGAAGGCTTGGAGTGTCACCTATCAGGGCTTCCAAGCTCTCCTCTGTGCCTCCCCCAGGAGGGACCCTCACCTTGGTTCATTTTAGCTCAAGGGAGGTCTCACAGGTTGTGACAGGAATTTCTCACAGAAGTTGGGTAGCTTGGACCAGGACCAGCTTGTCTGTCATGGCTTGCTTTTAAAGTGGTGGTTAGGGAGAGGTTTGAGTTGAAGCTTTAACAAGGTGACTCTTGGATGCAGCAGCAGGAGAACTGAAAATGTGTTGGGGGAAGGAGGGAGTAACAACTGTGTTGTGTTTGCTGAAAGATGAAATCATCCTAATAGTCACTGGAGAAAAACAAACTGGTGACTGATCTGTTGAGAAAGACCAGTTATCCTCTAACTTTGCATCCTGGAACCAAGAGACAAAAAGAAATCTCAAACAACCCCCCCTCTACCCCAGAAACAAAAAAACAAACCCAGACAGAAAAAAAAATCTCCCATTAAAAAAACCCCTCATCCTAAATAAACCCCAAGCTTGCAACTCACACAACTTTCCGAGTTTAGGCGAGTTTCTGTCACACTACTGAACCAGAAAGTTTTGGCATAAAATATTTTGCTGTTAAAGCCTCTCAAGTGCTCTCTGTACTTTAAGTATCTGATGTTTTTCCTCAATTATTTCCTGAAACTTAAATCTCAGTGGTTATGATGCTGAGTTTTTCAGTGACTTTTCAGTAAAAGATCTAATGCTAAATCAGCCTCGATAACTTCAGAAATATAGATGAAGTCACGTAAGCAACTTGGTAGAAAGTATTTTTCCTCCTCCCTAGTCTCTGCTTGCTTTTTTTGCTGGTTCAGTCTTTAACTATTTCCAGTTTGCAGGTTATTTTAACTAGATTTAAAGGTTGAACATGAAGTAAATTGAAACTTTAGTTGCCCTCAAATTTATGTAATGTATGTAGGGAAATTCTAAATAAATAAAAAGGAGATTTCCCCTTGGTAGGAAAGAATACCTCTTGTTCAGAAGTGTAATTTTTGAAAACATTAAGATCATAAAATAAGTTCTGTAATAAATAAAAGTAATTATTGTTCAGCTTCTCTCTTAGAGTCAAGCTAAGCTACTTCTGCTGCTGAATAGAGTTTTATTTCTTTTTATCAGACTAAAGTGATTTTTCATGTCATGCTGGGGTTTATTCCTTTAATGAGCCATACAATAATCAGGAATAAAAAGAGAAAAATTTTATTTGAATACAGAGGACCTGAGTTACCGGAATTTCATCAGCATGAAAAAGCTTTGTCTTCTTTTTAATGATGTGTCATTGAAAGCTGTGGCACAATTAAAAAGGGTCTTATTTTGTGTCAGGCTTTGTGGCAGAAATTCCCAAGTACTGTGGGAATTGGATGGGTTGTGGACTCAGAAATTTAACTCCAAGTCAAGCACATCTTTATTCAAAACTCATTTTCCTTTCTTTCCCAATTTTACAAGTTTGTGGATGTACTAAATGGCCAACATGAAAATATGTGGGAAAGGGGGTTCTGTCTCTTTCTTTGGTAGGAGGCACATCATGCAAATGACAAGAGCTTGCATTGTTTTAAAGGGCACAGTGAAATTTTCTTTTCTCTAGATTGTAATTACATTTCCAGTTCCCTGCCAGCATATGCTGATTGCCTTTTGCAGCTTCCTTGGGGCCTTGTCAATCCATTGATTAAAGAAACATTCTTTAAGTGGATTTGCACTGCATTTGAATATCTGATACCATTTGATTAGGGCTGAATGCTGATACGACCCTCAGTAAATATCTAATTTTTGTTGTGATGGATCTTATGACATCAAGAATTTCTCTTTGAGTTCTGGACTTTCAAATGGTTACCCAAGAGATTCAGTTGACACTCATGAATGAGACCTTCTGACTCCTGTGGCTGCAGAAAAAAACCTGAGTGTGTTGCCAGATCAAGAGGTCCAAGTCCAGAAGCCAAAAGGCAATGAAAGCAAGCTGATCGTTTTTTAAAAATAACATTGAAATAATAAATGTTATGCTACTTGCTCCTCCATCTTGCTGGATCTAGCTCAACAAAGTTTCTGTTCTCAGTGGTATTTTTGACAACATGTGTAGTCATCCAGCTTATTTTTCATGTCCTTGTATTTGAGGCAGTTCCTCCAGGATTACCTCACCTCTCAGGCTGGAAGAAAGAACCAGATTTACTCAAAGGGGTCCAGTAACCTCTCAGCCCCCATCAAGGGCAGGGGGATAATGCCTGTTCTTTAGAGGTTTTGCTGAATCGTGACTAAAGTTCTTAGGATCAAATTCATGCAGAGAAACATTAAGTGGAAATCTTATTTGCAGGCACTGAGTAATACATCCTCCTGAGAGTGACCTTTGGTAACTTCAGATGCTTTTCAGTAAAACTGCTCTGTGACTGCTGAGTGTTCGCTTTGCAATGGGCAAAATACAAAATTTGCTGATAGGATAGTAAATAAAAGCTGCATGTATGGTGAATATAATACATGTTCTCTTATATTCCTGTTTAGGAGAAAGTTGTGTCTGCTAAATTAATGGAATTTCAAGACCGGTTTTGCTACTGCTACAAAAGGATGCACTTATATTTTTTTTTAAAAACCCCTATGATCTTTTCAAGATTATTTTAAAATTTACTGTAAATAATTATTCCAGTGAGTACTTATTAGTCAATTATTGTTACTATTTGTAGCAGTTAGGGGAAATATTCATTAGCTTAACTATTCTCAAGTGTGTTCATAATTAGAACACATTATCAATTTATGCCAATTTTGAAGAAAATTGTGAAAGCTCTTTTTTTCAAGTTTCTTAAATATGTACATCTTCCTAACTCAGATTCATTTTTTTCTAGTAACTCAACTTTTTAATTAAAAACTCTCCAAAGGTGATAGAGAAGAAGGTTTTTTAGATTAAAGATGTCTTGAGCATGTAGGTTTATGCAGATCAAAGGGACAACTTCCCTGTGTAGCATATGCTACATTACAAGAATTTTTTTTAAGAACTGTTTTCTGTAAGCAAATATAACGTGTACATGCTCACATGAATAAAAGGTGGCTGTGACTTATGGTGTACTGTATAAATTTGAGATTGTTCACAATCATTCCTACCCATAGTCAGAACAGTTTTATTCATTGCATTTATAACCTGAACTTCAGCTGATGTGGACCCTGTCTTTTGAATATGATTGAGCATGTAACAGAAATCCAGGCTGAAAATTCCCAAAATAATGTGCCAAGACCTTCTGAATTAATACTGGTTTTGTATGATTTAGGTATATTTTCAGGAAGGAGGTACAAAGGTACAACAAAGGACAAAGTTCTTAAATGTGTATAAAATTTGTAGGAAGGCACAGACAAGCAGTAAGGAGTGTTTATTAAAGGGATTTGAATTTGTTAGGCTGAAATATATTTGAAGTTCACAAGGAAATAACAGCTAAATATCACAATAACATAATGATTTTGAAACAGGGAAGCTTTTTTATGGGAAGAACGTTTATAATATGGTATTTTTTGCATACCTGGCCCTTAGCAAAATGGCAACAACAAGCTGAGACTATAGAAACACTCAATAAGTGAGAATGAAAATGTAAAGTAATGTAAATGTAAATACATTAATTTATACTAGGAATTGCTCTAGATGTGCATGCAAAATCATTTTTCAAAACAACCCATATTTCTTCATAATTTCTATATATAAAGCCTAGATCATCAGCTGTGAATTTAAAAAAAAAAAACCAGAAGTGCATGTACATATAAGTGATTTGCACATACCAGAGTAAGGGAAGGTTTTAGTACAAAACTGGTTTGCATTTTGGAAAAATCTTTTGTGTTAACACTAGAGAGTCAGTGTAGGTGGATAGAGTGCAGTAAAATAGAGATACTGATGAAAATAATCTCACACCTAATTGAATACAGCTGTGTTAATTACTGCCTTTAACAGGCCACAGCTGGATCCAATTGGGTTGGGTATTATAAAAGAGCAGGTCAACTAGTTGAGGGGTCAGATGAAGTCTGGTGGCTGTGGTGTAAAGAGCTGCTCGGGAAAGCACGCCACGAGGTATGGAACTTTAGTAATATAGCAATATAGAACGTTTGTAACGACAAGTCAGAACTTCGGTTTTGTTTATAATTTGATTAAAAAAATGAGATCCTGTTCAATACAACATAAGATTTCAGGTGAAAAAATATACCTGGAATTTTTTCCCCCCCAAATCATGTTCATTCCTAAGTAAAAGTATAAAATATGAATGATTACTGAGGTAAAAATCCTCCCTTTGTCTACAACAATTCCTCAGGGCATAGCAGTCTTCCATGCACAAACAAAATGCTGAAAATAACGGAGCAGTGTCAGAGAGTTTATATCATACAGGAATGGCAAACCCTTAATTGCAAATGTGTTTTTAAGATGGGTGTTACTGGGAGAAATAATTTCCATTGTTTTTGTTGGCTCCCACTGCAAACCTGCTGTGTTAAATACACTGAGGTGTTGTGTTTGTGGTAATCTCACTACTGAAATGCAAAGTGCTATCAAAAAACCTAAAATGATAACACATTAGGAAACATTTTGACTCTCAGTTTATAGAGTTTCAAAACTCTTAAATAAAAATCCAGATAGATTCCTAAATGGAAAATTTTCGTGAAGCAGACATAGAAGAGTTATAGGTACAAAACCTTCTTGGACGTACGAAAAATTATGTCCTTTTTTTTCCCCATCCCCCCTATTCGTTGCAGGATGCTTTTCAGGCAAAAGTTTCTGTTATGGATGTGGTCTAAATGATTTTTCTGTCATACCCTTTCAACAGTTGTGCTTGTTGACTTCATTTTTTGTGAATTTACTTTGGTAGTGTGGCTGCAAGAAGTACAAACTTTAAATCCTTGACAGTAATTTTTGGGAAACATTTTCTTATTTTGTGACTGTGCTTCAAAATCTGAAAAATAATTGATGACTGTCATTACAAAATAAGCATTAATAATGAAAGTAAGAACATAAGGGCCCAGATACCATCATTTGGTTTAATTGTGCGTGCTAATTAAATTATCTCCTTGTCTGTGGGCATTTGCAAGTGTGGATAACAGGATAGTGATGGGAAAATGGGGAGAAGCCTTCACTTGTGTTTGTAGTAAAGCATTCATATAGTGAAAAGGCTACTGTTCCTTTGGCCTGACAGTTCTGCATCTGAAAGGATGATGTTTAATATCATTTACAGATCAAAATAGGGGAGGTATGTAAGCATGCACATTTACATTTCGTGTGTAAATATCTGAAACACTTTGATTTTTTAGTTATTTGTACTTCTGCCAGAGTTAGAGCACTGGTCAGTGGTAAGTAAAGTGAAAGTAGTTTGTATTTTTCAGTGTCCCTTTTAATATAAAAGGTCAATAGTAAATGTTTTTAATCCTTTCTTCCTTCTTAAAAAAGACATATTATGAGTGCCATCAAAATGAATTGTTTGTTCTGTTTCTGATGATGCAAACATCATTGGATTTTTTTTTTTTTTTTAAATTACTACAGGTAAGTCATTGAAACCTAATGTTCGGAGTTCTCTGTCCCCAGGCAAGGGATAAGAAGTTTAGTTGCACAAAAGCAAAAGGTATTTTTGTTTGTGACTAACTTTAGTCTGAAAAGCCAGCTGGTCTGCAAACAGGTAGATCTGTGCCTAAAGTGTGTTTCACTTGGGAGAGTTTTCTGTATTGAATTAGTAGTTGTAACTAATATATCTACAGATAAGAAAAACACATCCAGCTACTCTTTTAGGTTAGTAGGTGCAAAACCAGTGGCAGGTGTTTGTCCTTTGTTGTCAAGGCTTCCTTTTAACCACAGATGTTATTTCACATCTCTTATTGCCATTCTCTCATTGCGATACTTAGTGTTACATGTAGTACTATAATTATTGTGTTATGTTTATTTACCTATTATATATTCACTAACATATTTAGTTTGCTTTGAATCAACTTTTCACTTTGTTCAATTTCGAAGAACCTGGGCAAACTTCATAAGTGCCGTAGCTATCCTTGAAGATTTGTGGTGCTGCTTCAGCTTATCCTTGCAAAGAAAGATGCCTTCCCAGAGGGATTATGCTGCCCCTCTAAACAGCAGCCCAGAAACAAAGAGCTCTTCCAAGAGTAGCTGTTGGGTTTATACACAGAGTAAGATCACTGAAGAAGGGCTGGGTTGGTATATGCCTGTTTAAATCAGTACTAATAATTCTTTGGGCTGTTTATTAAAAACAACAGGAAGTTCTTCCACACAGATTGTGCATGTCTGATCACTTATGCTGTGCCTCACGAGCAGATGACTGACACAGGCTTGCACAAGTCACCCTGTGCTTCCAGTGTGTGTTTGGGAGTGACTGCCCCTCTCCCTCCTCCGGCTGAATTGGAATAATGAGCTTTCAGAGAGCTTGCATTTAAGCACATTGGCATGAGCGGTTTGATCAAGGTTTCAAAAATCTGAAGATGTGGGGGAGGATGTGAGAATGACATGTGTTGTGTGATGTTCTGCAGCCTCTCTGTCTCCTGATGTCCCTGCTGGGCTGTGGTGTGGTCACAGCAGCTGGGTAGCTCAACAGAACAGATCCCAGCCCTTTCTGATGCTTTGGTTTTTTTACTGTAGTGATGAACATGGCATTCAAGTAGCTCAGCTGAAGTGACTACAGAAACAGTCTCTTGATGCAATTTTTCATGCTTTGTGCTTGGCTAAACCTGTTGGATGGCAGCCCACAGATCTGAGCAGCTCATGGAAAGCATCAGAGATTCAGACATTTGAGTACAGTCCATCTGCAGCTCTTTGAGCTACATTTCACACCATGGTGAAGTTCAGGCTGTGAGCAGTGAAATGCAGCCTGTACCGTGCTGATGGAGCAGCCTGGCATACGTTTGGGCTCTAAACTCACTGTGTGTTTACTGACAGGGGTCACTTCTAGACTGCAGC
>VYZP01075217.1:0-35301 GCA_013400635.1 Hypocryptadius cinnamomeus
ATACACATATATACATATATATACACATACATACATATACATACACATATATATATATATATAAAAATATCATATACATATTTGCCTTTTAATTGTGAGAGTCAACCACCACATTACCCATCTATCAAAGCATCAGTGTCCCAGAGCTGACAAAACTCAGGTGATGCCTTGGAAACACCAGGTGGGGGAGGCAGCACCCTGCCCTTACTCTCTGGGAGGGCTGGGACAGGAGCTGGGCTTGCACAGGTTCTGCTCGCTGGGGAGGGAAACCTGAGCGCAGGAAAAGCCACTGCTGGAAAGGTTAACCAGCAACCTTTGCTTAAACTGTCTCAATCTGTATGAAATGTTATCTCTCTGCCTGACTAAAGATATGTGAGCCGAGGGAGCGGAGATGCTCCCAGATTGTATTTATCTAGCCCTTTGAAAGGGCGTTTGAGGAATTAACTCGGCGGCTTAGGAGAACTTTAATGTTCCGATAAGTGGCTGGGGCTGCGTCTCCACCTGTCGCGCGTGAAACCTGCACTGGAGCAGCTCCACGGCCTGCTTAGGAGGAGGAAAACTCTTCATCCCTGGTGAAAAAAAAGCTGCCAAGCTCCCCAGGACTGCTGGTGCTACTTCCTTCCCCCATCCCACTGAATGATGTCTGGACCCGTCCCTCGGGGGCTGCTGGGGCTGAACTGGCTCCTCCAAGCCCATCTGCATTGCAGATTCCTGTGGAAGTGATGCCTGGGATACTCACTTATTCCCTTTTTCTTGTCTTTCTTCCTTCTGTTCCCTTTTTCAGATCCTTCTTGGGAGGCTGCAGGTGTCAGAGGGGAGGGAAGGTGGGCTCAGACCCCGTTGGGTTGGAAGTGGAGGTGGCTCCAGCCTGCTCCAGCAGTCTGGGATGCATTTTTGGGATGGTTTAGGACTTGGAGCTGAGGGTTTTCCATTCAGTGGCTGCTGGGGATGGAGGAGAAAGACAACCGAAGTTGGCATAGGTGGTGGTGTAGATAATTTTCTCTGGGTTTCTCCTGGCAGAACAGGAGACCTTGTGTGTGAGAGGAGTAGCAGATTTGTCTTTACAAACCAGCTGTGGGTCTGCTGGTAGATAAAACCAGCACTGGGAGATAAAAGATACAATGGGAAGGATTCCACTGATTGGTGAATGGAAAAAGAGATTTGCTTTTACAAATAAAGTTTGGGTTTGCTGATAAATGAATTTGGACATTGAAAGATGAAAGAAACAATGGGGGAAACCCCTAAATTCCATAGGAATTAAAAATTAAAATGGAGGATTATAAATTAGAGGGAAAATCTTTGATATCAGGTGTTTTGGGAAGCCTGTACCTCTCAAGTACCTCAGCCAATGGGGAAAGAGAGAGGGAAATTGGGATAAAAAGGAGGCTGCGTCCTCCAAAAATTGGAGAGACCCCAGGGGAATGCCCCACAGCCTCTCCCTTTATTCAAATAAAATAAAAAGGACTCCTCTGTCTCCTTTTTGGACATAAACCTCTGGTGTTTGTGGATTAATTTTCCTAACATGTGATACTAAGGAGGTCACGTTTCTCTCAAGTACTGGCAGCAGGATTTGCTCTTCAGTTGCTGAGCGGAGCAGGGCAGCTGGGAGAAGCTGGACTGAAGGTTTTACTTGCTGGAGAAGACCAGAAATTTACAGCCTGCTGGCCCAGGTGATTTCTGTGCTTCTAGAAAGTTCCAGCTGGAGAGTGTGTGGGAGTGTAAAGATGCAATTACACAGCAAGATGCAGCAGCAAGCCCTCAGGCTGCTCAGGAAAGACTCCAAAGGAGCAGAGTAAAAAAAGAAAAAGGAAAGGGCAATTTGCTGGTAAAAGTGTTGAATATACAAAGAATATGTCGATATAACTCTGCTTTTAATATTTGATACTGGCCTATGAATAATTCCCCTCCATGTACGGCCAGCTCGGTGACCTGTGAAGTGATGCTGGGGGAGCAGGGAACGCCTGGACACGGGATAAATGCTTGATAAGGACAAAGGAGAGAAAGAAGCCCTGCGGGAAGAGTCTTCCACTGCCCACGAGATGGCAGACGGTGCCCATGCAGCACCTTGCACCTCTCGGCTGGGCTGGGGGTAAAACCACGCCTTGGTCTGAACTGCCAGGCTGGCCAAAACCTCAGCGTTTGGGGCTCTTTGAGCGCTTCCAAAGCCATGCTGTGGCATCCTGAAAGGTGGGAGAAACTGAAGAGTCATAGGATGGTTTGGGTGGGGAGGGACATTTAAAGCTCATCTCATTGTCCCCCTCCTCTCACCACGGGCAGGGACACCTTCCACTAGAGCAGGTTGCTCCAAGCCCTGTCCAGCCTGGCCTTGGACACTGCCAGGGATGGAAGGAGACAGAGAGGACCTTCCTTCCACCACTTTATTTTCTCTGAGATGAAGCTAATGCTCCTTCCCTCTGGCAGCCTGGCTGGTGGGCCCACTCAGGAATTCTGAGATGGGAATGTCCCTGTTCCCCTGGGATGGCTCTGTCTGCAGAGGGGGGGGGTTCCCCTCATCAGCTCCTAATTGCTCCCCCAGGCTGAGTGCAGGGCTCCTGTCAGGCTCCTGATGCTGTATTGATCGCTGCCACCTGTAACTCTTCATTTCCTTTGTTTCCTCCCAATCCAAGCAGCTGTTGGGTTTTCTCCTCCCTCCACCCTGCCTCTTTGAAACCAATTTGAGATTTGCTGTGTGCAAATCTGTTTTTAAGTTGAAAAGAGAGGAATCCAGCCCTTTACCTGCCTGCAGAGGGGGTGTGGGGGGGCTCACCTGGCACAGGAAGGGCACAGTGGGGTTTGCAGTGCTCCCTGATGCTGCATTTGGGATGCAATCCCATCTCCACCGCCCATCCCAAAAGCAGCAAAGGAGGCCCCCATAGCACAGCAGAGGGCAGCAAGGCCCTGCTAAGCTAGTCCCCACTCCTTGCCCCAATTGCTGCGATAGTTCATGTGCTACAAACAGCCCCAATTACAGTATTGGTCTCCTGCACGCTGGGAGCTGGTGGTGGGTCCCTCCCCAGCTGGCCTGGTAAACAGAGCCCTCCATCAGCAGGCACTCCATGAATGTCACAGAGCCACGTCCTCCTCATCCAGAGCACTGCAAGGAAAGGATGAGCCATTCTGGGGGGAGTAGGAAGAATTTGTGCCACTCCTGGCACACCCACTGGGCTTTTTTTTTTTTTTTTTTTTTTTTNTTTTTTTTTTTTTTTTTTGTGGTCCTAAAGCTGGATTTCTTCACCACAAATATCCTGAGGAGGCTGCAGGTGGCAGGCAGGTGACCATGTCCTGTTTATGCTGTGGGTTGCTGACCTGCTGATGGTGCTTTATGGGGCTTCCCATTAAACGTGCTCCTAAGAAAAGTGAGTTCTACCCACCAGAGGGGTGGAAGATTCACAGAATTATTTTGTTTGGTTTAAGATCTTGAGTAGAACCACTAACCCAGCACTGCCAAGGCCACCACTAACCCACATCCCCAAGTGCCACATCCACATGGCATTTAAATCCCTCCAGGAATGGGGACTCCCCACAGCCTGTGCCAGAAGTCACCAGCCCTTCGGGAGATCCCTGCTCTAGCTCAGGAGGAAAATGGGATGTGATCCATGCTCCAAGTTGGGGGATCCATCTTTTGGGGTTGTTTTTCTTTGCATTCCATCACATACCTGAAAACCCAATTGCTTGCTCTACCCTCACGGGATTTCATCCCCATCAATCTCACATTTAGTTCTGGTGAGGTGAAAGTTGATTTGGTTTGGTGTGTGCCAGCCTTTGTAGCTTTCATGGCTGAGCCAAAAAAATTCATCACTTGCAAAGCTCTGGCTGCAGGGTCCTTGAGGACAGGCAGCAGAATATCCTTCCTGGAATATGGCAGGTTCAGGTGGACGTGAGCAGACACGTGTGATGGATAATGGTGGGTCATGAGAGGATGAGATCTGCATTTTTTCTGGCTGGTAATGCAGTGTAAGGCATGGAATGTTTTAGTCTGCAGAGCCCAGCAGTGTGTGGGGCATATTAATTTGCCAAACCTCTGACTGGAACCCTCTGTGCTCCTGGGAGCTGGATCACAGCTCAGGAGGGTGCTGCTGTCTCTGCAAGTTCAGGACAAGTGATTTTTTTTTTTTCCCCCTCATATTGCCCATCTGGTCACCCTGTAGTGCTGATATGGGTGAAAATTAGCAGAGTGCAGTGTTTGCTTTAGAGTGATTCCCTGTGCTGTGGGAAAGCTGCTCCCTGCTCTGTCCCCATGCAGGGGACACTGAGCTGAATGAGTGGAGGGTTCCAAACTCTGGTGGAGCTGCTCACGTGACATTCACTGTCCATCCCAGCCAGGGAAAACCCTGTCTGTTAAGAAATGGAGTCCACAGCAGTGTTTTCACTGTCTCTAACTCAAATATTGTGGAAGGACCCAGGGACATCCATCTTTCCTTGGGGTGAGATGCTTGAGGAGCAGAGAGGAGAACCGTGTTCCTTGGCAGTGCAGGGTGACCTGGTACCTGCTGCTGGAGTCAGCCTCATGTCCCTGAGCTGGGCAAATCCATTATCTGAGTGTGCACCAGGGGATAAGGACAAAGGGGGAAAGGGAAGGGAAGCCCTTGGTTTGGCCTCCTAGCTGTGCTTTTGCATCAGCTGAAAAAAGCGACCCCAAGCTTGGCTGTGCAGTCCTGCTGGAGCATCCATCCTCACCTGGAAGGGGTGGAATTGCCTTTAGCCTGACTCCTGGGGTGTGTCTGGCTTAAATGATTCCTTAGCAGCTGTGGGGAGAAGTGTCCCAGCAGGGGTGAGATGCAGAGGGTGATATCGTACATCAGTGTCTGCTCAGTGAGGAGTCCTGCTCATGCCCCTTTGGGCTGGGAGTGTGCTGGGAGTCTGGGATGATGCCATTCCCCACCTCCCCTGGCCTTCTGAAGGCTGCCCTGGCTCTGCAGGCTCCCTGAGCACCCTCAATCCCATCAAGCCAGCGGGGCAGCTCTTGCATTGTGGGGGGATTTACCAGGAAGGTTGGCAAGAAAGGAGGATTTAAAACTCTATTTGTGTTCGTCCACTGTTGCAATTTACAGCCAAATTGTGAGAGTTGGACGCCAAGCGAAATCTGTAGTTGCCATAACAACCAACAAACTATAATTAGTCAAAGAGTTGAGGAGAGGGGTCCAAAGAATGGATGGAAAAAGGAGCTGCTCTTTGAGGGATGCTGATAGAGATCAGAAAGCCTGGTCACGAGCGTGTTACGGGAGAACTAATCTCTCCAGAAGCTGTTCTGACTTCAGGCCCCCAGTAGAGTTGTTTGAAGTCGTATAAACTCTGGGTTTTCTGATGTTTCCACTTCTGGAGGATTAGAAACACCCCATGTGTTGAGGCTGTTGCTCTTGATGCGTGACTGGGTTGTACTGGTGGAGCTGTGTGTGCTGATTAAAGGGGCTGCAGAGTTTTTCCTTGACCTGGAGAGGTGGGGTGTGAGGTGAGCAGAGCTTGGGGAACCAGGCTGAGCTGCAGGAAGGATTCCTTCAGCTTGGCAGAGAGATGAGGAGGGAAGTTTTGGCGCTGCTGAGTGACCAAAATGTGTGTTTTTGCTGGGTGATGGGGTTTTTAAATCCCTCCAGGAATGGGGACTCCCCACTTCCCTGGGCAGCCTGTGCCAGAAGTCACCAGCCCTTTGGGAGGTCCCTGCCCCAGTTCAGGAGGAAAATGGGATGTGATTGATGCTCCAAGTTGGGGGACCCATCTTTTGGGGAACCTTTTACTGGTTCTTTTTACTGGGTTCAGTATCCCAGTTTGACTGGGGAGACAGATGGGGGTGTGATGGATGGGGATTCCTGGGCTCTGCCCTGCCTCATCCCACCCTTGGCTTTCCTCAAAACACATTTTCCCTTTTTGTTTTGCTCATCTGGATTTTACTGTTCTTAAGACTGAAATCTGCCAGTGAAGTTGCCTGAAGAGGTGAATTTTAGCAGAAGAAAATCCAGTGGCCATTTAGATCAGGATTAGTGGAAAAGTCTTTTCATGGACCCTGGAACCAAAATCTTATTTTGCTTATTTTTTTTTTTTTTTGGTCACAGTTGCATCCTGACATGGCATAGACCACTCTGCTGTTCCCTGTCCCAGTTCTGCAAAGGGAATGATGGCAACAAACCACGTGTAATGTGGGGAAAGATAATTCCATTGTGTCCCTGAGCTGTGCTGTTCCAGCTCCTGCCCTCTTCCCCCTTCTCATGCTCATTTCTGAGGATGCTGCTCCCGTGTGCACAGGGGCAAAGAGCAAGGCAGGCAGCATCCATATGGAAAAAGTCATGCTAGCATGGAAAAAAACCCAACATTGAACACCTCACAGACAATATAGAACAAAAAAAATAATAAAAAAACCCCCTTATAATATGTCTGGAATACAATAGAAGCAAAATCTCCTGGCAGCAAACATTCATACACTTGACTGCCAAGAAAAAAGGACTTTACAGAAGACAAGACATGAAAGGGATCCCTGCACAAAAACTAAAAGTCAGAGCACAATAGTGTGTATTTCAGGCATATGAAAAGGAAGTGCGACAGTAATTCTGAGGAGACAAGATACTCTAACAGAACCAGGAGGTGAGGAGGGAACAAACTCAATCAACAGTGACACGAGAGGCCTGGAGAAGGCAGCTCTTTGAATGGATCAGAGTCCCTAAAAAAAAAACAAAACCAAAAGGCAGCAATCCTGCTTGTTTATTTTATTTTATTTTTTTTTTTCCTCGGGAATTAATCTTTCTCCACTTTTCTCAGCTGGTGCAGGAACAAGTGAGTGCATGAATAATAAACACATTGGTAAGGCCAAGGAGATACAAGGGGCTGTGTGCACGGGGACTCGTGATATTGATAAAATAGTCTGTGAGATAAAATAGAGGGTGCTGCTGGATTTTATCTGTGCAAGGGGTGTGCAGAGCTGGAGGTGAGGAGTGGGTCTGTTCCATGGGGAGACTGGGAACAGGTGGAGAAGGAGTGGAGCAATGAAGGGCTGGGTGCAGTGTGGTTGTGTTCGAGGGTCCCAGGACGAGGGAAGAGATGAGAATCTTGACTCTGTTTCAGAAGGCTGATTTATTATATTATGATATTGTATTATATGAAAATGCTATGCTAAAACTATATTAAAAAGAATAGAAAGGATCCATCAGAAAGCTGGAAAGGAATGGAATGATAACAAAAACCTGTGACTCAGAGAGTCCACACAGCTGGACCATGGTTGGTCATTAAGTAGAAACAATCCACATGGACCAATCAAAGATGCACCTGTTGGTAAACAATGTCCAGACCACATTCCACAGCCATCAGATAGTTATTGTTTACATTTCTTTTCTGAGGCTTCTCAGCTAGAATAAAAGAAAAATCCTAGCAAAGGATTTTCAGAAAAATATCATAGTGACAGTGCAGGAGCTCGTTTGTCCCTAGCAAAAATCACAGGATCCCAAATGGTTTGGGTTGGAAAGGAGTTTAAAGCCCATCTCATCCCATCCACTCTGGTCATCCTGCACCTCCCACTATCCCAGGCTGTCCGAGCCCTGTCCAGCCTGGCCTGGAACACTCCCGGGGATGGGGAAGCCACAGCTTCTCTGTGCAGCAGAAAATGCTTTTTCTTCTGTCAGTGAAGATTCAGAGCAGCTCTTACAGCAGTCCCAGGGATTTGGGATGTGTGTGGGATCTGCAGTGGTGTCTGCAGGAGCCTTTTCAGATGCAGAAGGTGCTGGTGCTGCTCCTGCTGGGGCTGGGGGTGCTGCGAGGGAGGGAGGCTGAGAGAGAAATCCCTGAGCTGCCTGCTCACTGTTATCCCCGTGACAAGGAGGGAATTCCCAGCTGGGTGCCTTGTACATCTCTTCTCTGTCAAACCTTAGTGAGAATTTCAGCCTTAGAAGGTTTTTTTGGTGCGTGTATATTTAACAAAAGAGATTATTTCTGTTCCACTGGAGTGACTGGGGCTGGTGCTTCAAGGGAAAGATACTATCACTGACTAAAGCTGCAGGAGCTGCCAGGGCCTCAGCTCTCCTGGTCAAATGAGTTGGTGCCAAAGCAGTACAAGAGCTGACTTTTAAAAAAAATGAAATATTCAAATGCAGTTGAAGGGCTTAAACCTGGAGTTTTGCTGTCCTTGAAAGGTACAAGAGCTCGGAGGCAGAGAGCAGGGCTTTCCAAGGGTTTGATAGCTCTACATGAGAACTAAATTCCTCTTTAATAGCTTCTTCTCTCTTTCCAAGATCACAGAACTCCCCTTTCCCCTTGCTCGTCCCTGGCACGGCCCCGCTGACTGCAGTTCAAGCACACACATTATTTTTAATGATGTCCTGTAACAAGAAGCCTCCTGCAATCATCCCGTTTAGATCTGGAACCTCTAAAGGATGGCTCAGAAAATCTGAAGGGCTGAAGGACCTTGGGAAGAAATAAAAAACTCCTGCCAGCCATTTCCATGCTATGGCTGGGCTGGTTCTGAAGCCCTGATGCCACAGTTGGAGGCTGGAAGGAGGAAACAATTTGATTATCTGTGATTTCTCCAACTGAGCATTGTTTTGGGGCCCAGAGGGCAGCCAGGAAGGTTTTTGGTCCGGTGCTGTTTGCCCTAAAATGGATATTTGTCTCCATTCTTGGAGGCTGGCTGGTCTCAGGAACCAAATCCTTGTCTCAGGGTCGTCTTTTATTCCTGCTTTTTTCCTGTTTTGTGAGGAGTGACTTTTCAGGGAAAAAAACCCCAACCTGGTTCCAGTTTAGTCAAATTTACCCCTGAGGACAGAAAGGGTGTAGGTAAGGATGGAAACATCCCACTTCCAATATGCAGAGATAAAACCCAGAGAAGCTGTGGCTGCTCCACCCCCAGGAGTGTGCAAGGCCCTTTTAGGTGGGATTGGAGCAACTTGGTCTCGTGGAAGGTGTCCCTGCCCATTTTGGGATGTGGAACTAAATTATTTTTATGATCCTTTCAACCCAAACCTTTCCAGGGTTCTAAATTCACCGTGCCTCTCACCAGGGGCTGACTGTGACTTTAATCTGAATAATCCTGTGGATAAATCTGCAAGGAATGTGAGGAACTGGCAAAGGCAAGCCCAGCTTGTAGGAACACAGGACCTTGTTGATCTGCCTGGCTGTTCCTGTGTTTACCTGTCCTAATGCTTTTTATGGGGCTGCCATAAAAAACACTCATTAGTGTTGATTTTCATTAATGGTGATGCACCAAAAGCTTAATCAATCTTCTGTGACCAGCAACCCCCATTCCCAAGGGGGAACAAAGCTGTTGAACAAATTAGCCTTACAGATTGGAGGCACAGCTTGCAGATGCGACAGCCTGGGTACCAAAGCGTGGGAATTCCTGCAAAATGCCAAAGAAAAACGACATTCAGAGGCATTTTCCACCCTTTTATTGCAATTTACACCTTGGCTAAATCACGCTGGCAAGGCAGCTCAGCCCTTCCTTGTCTCACCATCCCTGGTATGAACTTTGCTGCCTGGGGAGTTGGAAGGAGGAGGAAAGTTGTTCATGGAGCAGGATGAAACGTGGTTGTTCTCTGCTGTCCACCAGTTCTGTGGTGGCTGTGAAGTCCCTCATCTCTTGCTGCTGTGGTTCCTTGTCCTTGATGAATTCAGAGCTTTTCCACCTCCCGGGGTGCTGAGAGGGTGCGAGCACATCAGTTGAGGAGGGGTGTGTTTTGCAGTGAGAGGTTGTTAGAAACAGCCAGCATCAAAGTGTGTCCTTCATCTCTGCAGGACCAAAGTGTTGCAGCACCCTTGCTGGGAGAGGAGTGTAAATATTCCAGTGTTTTCCATAAATAGGAGGGAATGTCCTCAGGCTGCAGTCAGGGTGGGGGTGAGATGCTCTGCAGATCCCTGCTGGCAGACAGTGCTGGGAGCTGAGGGACTGCTCTCTCCAGCTCCCAACAACTTCATCACACCAAGCTGCTGTTCAGAGGGGCTACAACCCACTTGTGCATGTGACAGCCTGGTCAGAGAGAGAAGCCAGATAAACTTCCCCAGGAATTGTTCTGGGGAGTTTTGAGAAGGCTGAGAGAAAGAATTAAAACAATCTTGCAGCTGTTTTGAACTGTTGTTTTCTTATAAGATGTTTACCAAAGGGTGTCTCCTTAATTAGCCAGTGGTGTGAGGGGTGTTGATTAAATGACCAATCAGGTCCACCTGTATCAGAACAGTGTCTAAAAGAATGAATTTCTAATAAACTCAGGTTAGCATTCTGAAGAGCCCTAGAGTCTCTGAGTCACTCGTTCACCTGTCCCTCACTCAACAGTGACACCCACTCCTCATTTTCCTCGTGCTTTGCAGCCCCACCAACTCACTCCAGCCCCGGCCATCAGGCTGGTAATGACTTTCCTTCTCCCTCCTGGGCTGGATGTGAATGGCTGGGCTGGAGGTGAAAGGCCCCCATTCCCATTACTGATCCAATTTCCTGGACTTTCCTGGGTAGATAGGAATTGCCAGAGCGGAACAGCCTGATGGGCCATCGAGCCCGGTGTCTCCTCTCTGACAGCAGCTTGTGTTTGGCGTGTAATTAAAAGCCTTTGTACTATTTGACTTGTAATTTAATATCATGCTGCCACATCCATATCTCATTCAGGAAAGAATAAGCTCTGACATTTGCAAAGACAGAGACGAGCCCTCAGCCACGCCGAGCATCGCTCAGGGTGCTCGACCAGGGACTCTGTGCCCTGAGCATGTGTTACCTGTAAGGCTCAGCACAGCAGCAGGGATGCTTCCTTCTGCCTTGGGGAAAACCTGGGAAGAGCAGCATTTGGAGGGATGCTTCCAGGAAAACCTGGGAAGAGCAGCCTTTGCAGGGATCCTTCCCTCTGGCATGGGGGAAAAGCCTGGGAAGAGCAGTCTTTGCAGGGATGCTTCCTTCTGGCAGGGGGAAAAACCTGGGAAGAGCAGCATTTGCAGGGATGCTTTCCTCTGGCATTAGGGAAAATCCTGGGAAGAGCAGCCTTTGGAGGAATGCTTCCAGGAAAACCTGGGAAGAGCAGTCTTTGCAGGGATGCATCGCTGTGGCATGGGGGAAAACCTGGGAAGAGCAGCATTTGCAGGGATGGTTCCCTCTGGCATTAGGGAAAAACCTGGGAAGAGCAGCATTTGCAGGGATGCTTCCAGGAAAACCTGGGAAGAGCAGTCTTTTCAGGGATCCTTCTCCCTGGCATGGGGGAAAAGCCTGGGAAGACCAGCCTTTACAGGGAGCAGCTTTGTGGCTGCCGGTGGGGGACTTGTGCTGTGATTTATTGGGCTCTGCTGCAAACGCTGAGATTAAGGAAAGTGCCTTAAATGGTCCTTAAGAGCCGGGTTTGGGAGCAGAGATGAGCCCGTGTGATTACACCCTGCGTGCCTCAGCCTGGGCTTCCCCAGCCCCACCTGCCTGGCCGGGAGAAAAGGAGAGGGCACAGCCCCATCTATCAGCGCTGCCACAGGGCAGGACGGGTACAGGGGGCAGGACAGCATCAAGCCATGCTCAGAGGTTTGCTGGCACTGTGTCCCTGTCCCCTGTTCCCAGCAGAGGGGCTGGGCTGCTCTGCTCTGCCATGGGGACGTGGCCATCTGCTCTTTGCTGCTCCCTGCCCATGCTGATCCACGGGGATGGTGCTTTCCCTGTAATTTGTCCTTTGTCCTGCTGATGCCTGCTGGCTGCCTCCAGGGAGGGTCTGTCCAGAGCAGGAGCTGCATGTCAGGAAGGAAGGGACCCCTTGAGTCTGGCTGTCAATGACCAGCTGGAGTCCAGCCCTGCTGAGGAAGAACTGGGGATGCTGCTGGAGGAAAGGCTGGGCCAGGCCTGGGCATGAGCACTGGCAGCCCAGAAATCCAACTGTGACCTGGCTGATCCCCAGCGTGGGCAGCAGGGCAGGGGGCGATTCTGCCCCTCTGCCCCCCAGGTGAGACCCCACCTGCAGAGCTGCCTCCAGCTTGGGGGGCCCANTGAGGAGAAATCTCACCTCAGCGGGGTTGCTCAGTGAGGTTTTGCATTGGCACCAGGGCTTGCCAAGCCCCTCTCCATGGGCAGGCTCTACTTAAGGCTGATTAATTTACCCACCTGAGTGCTACTCCTAATTGACTGAACCTACAACAAAACAACCCTGGGCTGATCAATAGAGGAATAATTTGGCAAATTGTGGCCATAAATCATTCCTGATCGACGTGTTAATGAATAAACCAAACTAAATCAATTTTCTTTATTAAAACACATTTCTTTCATCCAGTATTACTTTAGGCAGGTGGTGTGAGGAGGGGGATGGGGTTATTTGCCTACCACAAGCTGCTTGTGCTGAGATGTGATCAGGGAACTGCTGGGTCTGGTGTGTGATCCCAGACAGGCAGGTGGAGTGAGGAGCATCTTCTGGGAAGTTGCATGTCCAGCCAGGTGTTGGTGTGTTAATTAGCCTCATTAGTGCAATGTTTCTGTCTGCAAGGAGGAGGCAAGGCATCCAGGTGACTGTGTTGGTGTCTTGTCACTGCTGTTGTCACCCATTGCTCATACTCCTGGGGTGATCTTCCACCTTTGATACTTTTGATCCTCCAGCTCTGATATTTTGGGTGGTTGCCCCACTGCTCCCATTCCCTCTGGGAGATCTCCCTCCTTGCTCCGTGTGTTTTGTTGCTGCCGGAGCTGAAATTGATGCCTTGCCCTGTGCTCAGACCTTTTCCATGACCAAACACTGGTGATTTTTCCTCGCAGTTCCAGACACAAAGGGGCTCTGATCTGTGTGTGGACATCCAAACTGCTCCCCTACACTGAGCTAGAAAGCAACTTACTACTCCCTCACCAAGAGGAGTGGGACCAGGGCTGCTTTGTGCCCTGATTTACAGCTCTCCTGGCCAGGAGAAGAGCGGCTGTGGGTCATTTTCCTCTTGCTATGTGTGATAAGAGAGAGCCTTGGAGAGCCATGTGGGTGCCCCAAGCACCTGTTCAGGGACCCCCATCTTTTTATTGATTTTTGAATAGTACAAATGAACAAATAACAGTGCAGCAATAAAAAGGGGGGGTAAATAACCTGGTACTTTACACACAGAGCTGCACACGGCCGAGTGAAATGTGACACAGACACGCGCTCGGAGAAGGTCAAGTTTTTAAATCTAAACTGGAGTTAAGTAAAATATTGGCTAACTAACTGGATTCCAAAGCTCATAAAATGTTGATAGTGCTGAATGTCAGCTGGAATATATCTCCTCATCTTTTAGACAGAGAGCTGGTGCTTTCCTTGATCTTCCTTTCCTGAGGAAATGTTCCTCTGGAGCAGAAGGGAGCCTGTCAAGTGGCTTGTTTTCCTCTGTGTTGGCAGGGCAGAGCTGGAAAGGTCGCTGGGGTTAAGAGCAGCAGCGAGAGCCAAGCTGGAAGCAGCCCTCGAGTCACCGTGCTTTGCTTTCCTAAACTGAGCAGCAGGCTGGAATAGCTGTGGAGGATGTTTGGGAGAGGAGTCCCAGGCTCAGACCCTGCCTGGGCATTTCCTGCTGGTTGGAATGGCTGTGGAGGATGTTTGGGAGAGGAGTCCCAGGCTCAGACTCTGCCTGGGCATTTCCTGCTGGCTGGAATGGCTGTGGAGGCTGTTTGGGAGAGGAGTCCCAGGCTCAGACTCTGCCTGGGCATTTCCTGCTGGTTGGAATGGCTGTGGAGGATGTTTGGGAGAGGAGCTCAGGGCTCAGACCCTGCCTGGGCATTTCCTGCTGGTTGGAATGGCTGTGGAGGATGTTTGGAAGAGGAGTTCCAGCCTCAGACCCTGCCTGGGCATCCAGTGGGTTGGAATGGCTGTGGAGGATGTTTGGAAGAGGAGTTCCAGGCTCAGACCCTGCCTGGGCATCCAGTGGGTTGGAATGGCTGTGGAGGATGTTTGGGAGAGGAGTCCCAGGCTCAGACCCTGCCTGGGCATTTCCTGCTGGTTGGAATGGCTGTGGAGGATGTTTGGGAGAGGAGCTCAGGGCTCAGACCCTGCCTGGGCATTTCCTGCTGATGTCAAGTTCTAGGAGGGAGGGTTTGGTGTCCTGTGCTCCTGCAATGCAGGACAGCACCCTGGTAGTTCAGGTCTTGGAATTTGCCTGTCAGGGACTCACTGTGAGGATGGATGTTGTTCCTTGTGAGATTTCCCACTGGATCTGCCACAGCTTAATCCCAGAAAGGTTTGGGTTGGGAGGAACGTTAAAACCCATGTCATCCCACCCTGTGCCATGAGCAGGGACACCTTCCACCATGCCAGGGCATTCCAAGCCCCTTCCAACCTGGCCTTGGACACTTCCAGGGGTGGGGCAGCCACAGCTTCTCTGGGCATCCTGTGCCAGGGCCTGCCCATCCCCACAGGAAAGAATTCCTTCCCAATATCCCATCTAGCCCTGATGTCTGGCAGTGGGAAGCCATTCCCCCTTGTGCTGTCCCTCCATGCCCTTGTCCAAAGTTTCTCTCCAGCTCTCCTGGAGCCCCTTTAGGTATGGGGAAGGTGCTATAAAATAATTAATAAACTCAAGGGTTTAGATGGAGGAAGAAACAGCTTGTTCTGCTCCTTTTCCAGGCTGGCATTGCCCACCAGCTCCCAGGGCAGGGCAGGATTAATATAATGGTCTCCTTGAGCCAGGTTTCATAAGCTCTTAGAGATCCTTATCACACCCGAGATAGCCCAGCCACCTCAGATGGCATAAAATCAGCAGGATGGCTTCTGTGGCAGTGTTGGAAACAAAAAAGTTTTAATAAAAGGCAAAATAACAAAGCTCTTTGCAGAGAAAAACTGAGCCAGGGTAAGAGGTTCTTGCTCCTGGTAAAACACCCCACAGAAGCGATTAGTTCCTTTGTTCTCTTCTTTTTCTAGTGAATCCCTTAGGTGGGACCTTTTGGCTCCTGTGCAATTCGCTATCCTTAAGTTTGAGGTGAAGTCCCCCAGGTCCTGTGAGGTGTCTTTTTACCTAATTGAGGAGAGAAACTTCTGGGCTTTTTTCCTATTTTAAGGAGACAAAGGATACTTTGGTCACTCCATCAACAGGGGCACATTCATACCCAGGATGGCACCCAGGGGCTCACTTGGCTGCCGCGAACCACAAACCACAGAGCCCGCAAAGCTCCGGCTTGGGGCCTGAACCAAGCTGCTCCTGCAGCACAGAAAACAACAGTGCTACCACAAAGGGGTGTTGGGAAGACAAGGCAGTTAATGTTCGTGCCACGCTTTGAAATGGGGAGGCTTTTGAAGTGGGGATTTGGTTCTTTGCTTTCCTTTCTTCTTTGTTCCCTTCAGCGCTCCGCGAGGAGCGCGGCTCAGCGCTGTGCTGGTGTCGGGGTTTGATGGCCTCCTGCTCCCTGGGAGAATTACCTTCCCTCTCCATGGCTTCACTTCAAGGCAGCGTGTTCAATTGGTATTCTCTGTATGGCATTTGTCTTGTACATAGTGCATTTTTATTCAAATAATGGTATTGATCGCGGGAAAAGTAATGGGGAAAATAAATGGAAACAAATAAACACGGAAGATTTGTACTGAACTTCTTCAAGGTCTGGCCCTGAAAGGCAAGGAAACATCTGTGTCCTCTGTAGGGTGATGTAGCTCCTGCCTCCTCTGGTAGCCTGGAGGTGGAAGATGATTATGGCAGTGGGAGGGGTTTAAATATGCAAATAGTCCTTCCCTGGGAGGGGAGGAGCCCTGGCACAGGCTGTCCAGAGAAGCTGTGGCTGCCCCATCCCTGGAAGCAACCAAGGCCAGGCTGAACCAGGCTTGGAGCACCCTGAGACAGCAGAAGGTGGGACAGAGATGACCTTTAAGGTCCTTTCCAGCCCAAACCAGCCTGGGATTCTGTTGCTGAACTGGCACCTGCCTGTAGATACTGATCACAACCAGCTCCTATGGAGATAACTGACAAATATGCCTGGAAAATTGTGTATTGCACCAGCTCAGCTCATGGAAAGGCAGTGGAAGGCTGCATTACTCCTTCTTCCCTAGAAATGACATTTCACTGCTGTTTCTTGCTCCTTTGAGAGTTTTGTGGTGGGGACAGAATCTCCTTTTTTATTAGAGATATTTTCAGGCCTTGTGATTGATATGAAGGCAGAAGAGGCATTGCCTGATGCTATTGGAAGGACTTTAATTTTCAACTTCCTTCTGGTTTTGATCTTTTATTCTTTTGTTTTGTTTTTATTTTTTAAAGTAGCCTGACAGAGGGAGAGTGTTTAATGATGAGTTGCTTACACAGTTCTCTGTCCTCACACCCAAAGGACAGGAATTCCTTTCTTATGCTGTGCTCCAACCTGTTCCCCACCATTGGGAACTGTCCTCTCCCAGATCAGATGTGGCCTTCAGGTGGTCCAGGTGGTCATTTTACCTCGAGTAGCTCCTGCAGGGATTTGGGAGTGATAGAGTGTGCTGTGGGAGCTGGCCGGTTCCAGCTGACAAGATAATGAACTACTAAATAAAGCATGGGAGAAAGGGAAATCCGTGATAAATCCACCTCTCATGTGCCGCAGAGGAGACGGATAAACTCCCTCTCCTCTCCTGACAGAGGGATTTGTCTCTCCTGTGGCTGCTGCTGGAGATGTGGTGAGGATGCTGCTCCATCCCTGCCCTCCTCTGTGGACAGACAGACAGACAGACACAGGGGTGATGCATCGTGTCCTCTTGGAAGGCTGGGCATGCTGGGGACATGTCCCCATGCCCCTTGGTAGGGCTGTGTCTCTAAATGCTGGTAAATGACTGTTAACCAGCAAGGATTAATTCTGGAGCCACTGGGTCTCGTTGCTCTCCTCTGGGATGGGAGGATCCTTCCCCCCTTCCCTCATTGCATTCCAGCTCCGTGCCACAAACTGCAACTCCAATCCAACTCCCAAATCCAGACCCTTCTTCCTGCTTCTTCCCGTGCTCCCTCCATGGGGATGTGATGTAGCTTCTCTCTGAGATCAGTGGAAGGGCCCTGCTGCGTTGGAGCAGTGTTGGAGGGGGGAGCTGAGGGCTTTGGGGTGCAGATTGCTCACCACTCTGGCTGTGCTGGCAGTGCGTTAATGGAGAGGCAGGGAAGGAGTTGAGGTGTGTCAGAAAAGCACTTTAATGTGCGGGTCAGGGGCTGGAATAACGGGGAGGTGACAGGCCAGCGTTAGGATGTGTCACTGGAGCCCAGCAGCCCTAGCAAAGTGCCATTAGGGATGCTCTCCAAAGCGTGACGGAGCCGGCCTGGGGTCAGGCTGCCTCTCAGCCTTGCCCAGCAGCTCGGAAGAAGTTGGCTCCTTCTTTCCAGTGCACTCCCTCTCCCAACTCTTTTTTCCATGTTTGATTAATAAATCATGCAGTTTGCCCAAGACTCCCTCTGTCCCCACCCAAATACAAACATTCCCCGTCACCACCACCTTGCGGCTGGCAAAGCTGCTCCCTCTGACAATCAATTACCCTCCGGAGATGAAATTATTGTTTAATGGCTTTTGGAACAGGCTCCTGCTCTGACATTCATCACAATCAATAATGCATCAGCGGGGACAAAAGAAATTACCTGCCTCCTGCTAAGTGAAAGAGTCCATTTGTATTCCAAGCGGCCCCTTCACGCCCACTGAGCCGGCAACCGCAGGTGGATCGTGCTGGCGGCACGGAGGGCAGCTGGCTCCGCCTGAACTCTGCAAAAGTTGGCTGCAACTTCATCATTGGTGCTGCTTCTAGCAGGGCTGTGTGAGAGACAGGAGTAGGGCATGGAGGTTGCTCTGGGGTGGGGTGTGCAGGTGGGGTTTGTGATGGGGTTTCCTCAGGGTAAGGTTAAGGTTCAGGTTGTGCCTTGCTGGAGATAGAGCTGGGATGGGAATCCTGGCTGCTGGAGGGCATCAGGGGTGTGGAGTTAATGTGGTGAGGCTGGGAGGGGCTGTGGAGGCACTGGGATGGCTGGAAGGGTGGCTGGGATGGTGGTGGGGGATCTAATGATGCCTCAGGTTTTGGCTTTTCTGTTTTTCAGATTCTGTGCTGCTTTAGTGTGTGGATCTGGGTTCACATCAGGGGATGGTGAGCTCTCTGCACAGAGCAGGGAGACAAAACAATTCCTGCTCCAGCTGGGCACCAAGGACAAATGATCCAAATCTCAGGCCCAAGAGCACAAACAATTGTGAATTGAAGAGAGAAAAACAAGAAGGATGGGACTGCATAACCTAAAGCTGGAATTGGACAATTAATTCCAATATGGAAATGGAGCAGAGCTGATCACAGGGAGAGACCCTGTGAGCGCTCGTGCATTTTGGGACCATTTTGGTTCATCTTGGGTGCAGCCCTGGCTGGGCTCTTGTGCTGCCCAAGGTGGATCCATGGAGGCCTTTGAATAAATCCCTGCTTTATTCTGTAACTCTGCCCAGCCTCTGCTCTGGGTCAGCCTTCCCAAGGCATCACTAGGGATGAGGCAGCTATCCCTGGGCAGGACGTTATCGCTTGCAGGGATCCCTGCTCTCCCTGCTTATCCTTTGGTCCTTGATGCCAGGAATCTGCTTTGGTCCTTACCCAAAGCCCAGAGGGCAGCTCCTCCTCTGAGGGTTGGCTCTGATCCATGCACTTCTCTCCGGGCTGGGGTGTGACATCAGCGTGTCCCTGGGATGGGATGGGTGGGATCGATGCAGCCGCGGTGTGAGCAGCGTGTCCCTCGGTGTCCCTGCAGCACGGCTTCCCAATTAATTATCCCAGGGAGGAGCCGCTGGGTCTGGCATGTGAAGCTGCAGCCTTAGGGAACAGGGCTGTGTCCCAGCAGTCCCAAAACCGCAGTTGTTGCGGCAAGCTGGGTGTCTGCAGGGAACGCTTTGTGTTTTCTGCCTCTAAACAACCAGCTAAAAAGCCCAAATATTCACTAGGCAGAGGATGATCCCGGTGCTGCTTCCTTTAAGGTGACTTTTGAGGTATCAGTCTCCCAGAGGATGGCATGGCTGTGCCTGGGAGGATCTCAAGGTGATTAGGCAGCATTATTTTATTTTAAACATCCATCCCAATTAGTGATGAACTCATCAGCTCAGTGCCCTGAGCACCTCTTGCCTTAGAGCCACTTGATCCCTATTGTTTTCCCAGCTCAGCTGCTGCTTTCTCCTCAGTGTAATTGTGGGAGTCAGGACCAAGGTGGTGATGGATCAGCTGGGATCAAGTGTTCTGAGCAGGCAGGTCCTTTTTTCTGCAGAGGTCTGAGCAAGGGGAGTCCCTGCTGTAGAATTCTGAGAGGTAGGAAAAAACCCCAATTCCCCAATTTGTTCCTTTTTTGCTTGAAAAATAGCATCTTTGATAGAAAACCTGTTTTCACAAAGACTTTGGGAATCTGGCAGCCCCTGGGGCTTCCCAGGACATAACTGGCTCCCACTGGGATGTGGTGTGTGACCAAAAGCACTGAAAGTCTCAATTTTCCCAGTCTGGCTCATTGTGGGGCTGATTTCTGCTGGTTTTATTGCCTTTGGCATCAGAAGCACAAGCCCTGAAGGGCTTTGTGTGCAGCACTGGGGCTCTGAGTGACCCCACAGCTCTGCTAGGCGAGGGTGGCACCACAAACTGGGCTAAGGAGGAGCCTTTCTGTGGTGTGGGGGTGTTCAGCCTGGAGAAGAGAGGGCTGGAGCGAGAGCTCAGAGCCCCTGCCAGCGCCTAAAGGGGCTCCAGGAGAGCTGGAGAGGGACTGGGGACAAGGGATGGAGGGACAGGACACAGGGAATGGCTCCCACTGCCAGAGGGTAGGGGTGGATGGGATATTGGAAAGGAATTGTTCCCTGTGAGGGTGGGCAGGCCCTGGCACAGGGTGCCCAGAGCAGCTGTGGCTGCCCCTGGGTCCCTGGAAGTGCCCAAGGCCAGGATGGATTGTCCACTGGCCAGAGTGGAAAACAAGTGAAGGCAGGAGAAGCCTCTCTGCTCCCTGTGCAATAGGCAGACAGCAGGGAAAGTCCTTTTCTTCTCACAGGTCGAATTTAAACTTGGCCAGGGAGAGGAAATCCATGGATTTCCCTGCACAGGTGTGTTTTATGTGGATACACAGCTACCAGCTGACTCTGCAGGCCAGCACCAGGACTTCTCCTGAACCTCACCTGCCTGGTACTTCTCCTGCTGGTTGTTCCTTCAACCTGGAGCTCCTACAGACTTGTGTGTCCAGGCAGCTGAAACTCAAAAATCCCAACCCTCCCACATCCCTTTTGGAGTGCAAATCTGATGAGGAGTGGCTGAGGGAGCTGTGGGGCTCAGCCTGGAGAAAATGAGGCTCAGAGGGGACCTCCTGCCTCCCTGCAGCTCCCTGAAAGAGGCTGGAATCAGGTGGGGGTCAGGCTTTGCTCCCAGGGAACAGTGACAGGATGAAAGAAAATGGCCTCAAATTGCACCAGGGGAGGTTTAGCTTGGATATTGGGAAAATTTCTTCATGGAAATGGTTGTTAAACACTGGAAAAGGCTGCCCAGGGTGGCAGTGGAGTCCCATACCTGGAGAGATTTAAAAGCCATGTGGATGTGGCACCTGGGGACAAGGATTAGTGGTGGGCTGGGCAGTGCTGGGGGAATGGTTGGACCCAATTTTACAGAGTTTAATGATTCTGTGGTGCTCCCCTGTGTAAAATAATGCACCTTTGTCCTGCCTTCCCCCAGGCTGAGGCTCCTGCACCTGCCCAGACTTTGCCCAAAGCCCCATTGATCCCCTGGGTGATGAAGCTGTTGAATCAGCACTGCTGTATTTGTTGTGTCGAGCTGTCATTTTTCTCCCAAGATCTTAAAAGGATTTTTAACTGTCAGCTCCATCCCGCATCTTTGCTGCTAATAATCAATATTGATTTTCCTGTAATACCGTCCATCTCCATGCCATGCCTTATTTGCTGTAAGATTAGAATCTCGATGAGCTCATAAAATAGAGCACAGGTTTTCCTCATGTCTCTGCACGTGTGCATATGCAGAAAATACCCTGGGAAGATGATTATCTGCTGGGAAAAAAAAATAAAAAATTGGAGTCATGCTCTGCAGCTGCAACAAATATCCATTTTGGTCACTTTGCTCTGCATTAATATGTGGAGAGAGATCCCCTGCAATTTGGGATGGTGCTGCCTACAGGGAGCTGCTCAAGGATGTTGCTGTCATTCCTGGTTTTCTTGTACATTTTCTCCTGTCCACGGAAGATTTTGGCTGCTAGATTTCAAGCAGGGCTTTGTAAAGGCTTTTTAAACAGATTTTCCCTCCGTGAAGGGACTGAGTTTCCCAATTATCATCCCCAACGTTAATTCCTGCTGCAAGTTTGTGTCTCTGAGTGATTTTTTTTCCAATGGGAAGTGGTGTGTTGTTAGAAACCATGAAACTGGTTTTACTGGTTGTCTTCAATCCCCCAGTGCCTTGGGGTTGGCCAGGAATCCAATTGTTGTGCTGAACAATGAACACAAGACATAAACTGTACCCTAAATATGTGGCTGATATTTCCTGCATGGCATCACCTGCCTAAGCCCTAAGTGATATTCCTGCACTGGGTGTGTTTTTTCCAGCAATCTTGTTTATTAGTGTTTTAGGTCAGTATATTGTAGGATTTGACTGGAGACAAACTCCTGTCTCCTAAGCAGGAAAAGAATTTCTACAAAGAGTCTCAGCAGAGATAACATGAAAACAAAAGGTGATTGAATGTGACTGAAAATGGGCCTAAGAAATATAGGGTTTTACCAAAACTGTTGGAAGAAAAAGTCGATTTTCCCATTTTTGACAGAGGCCTGCCAGATAAGATGCTTCAAATCGGCTTATTGAATTATAAACCACCGACATTTTGAAGCAGAACACTTTGCTTTGAAGTGAAATGCTGAGATTTTTCATTCTGACATCTCCCAATTGATGTTTTTGGTAACTTTCTGCACACCTGGTGAAAGTGAGATTGGGGGGGAAAAGTTCAAGGCATTAAAATACTGAATTGCTGAAGGAGTAAAAAAATGCCTTTTTGTAGATAATTCTCATTAAAACCAATGTGGTCAGTTTCCACGTCATCTATTCCTATTTATGATCCCAAATGCCCATTACCTTGTTTTTTGGGGGGATTATTTGTCCTTAGTGTGGCAAAGATCCCTTTGTGTTTTGCATCTCTGACCCATTGGAGAGGGCTTTCTTCAATGTGATGCTTTTTGTTCCATTCCAATCAAAACTTCAGGATTATTGAAATGAGCTCCCAAGGAGGGGAGGTTTCATGAGATGGTTCCAAAATATATATATTTTTTTTTAGCTGGTATAAATAAATATTGTCTCCTTCTGGGCTTGCTGAGAGAAGGATTTCTAGGATAAAGCTTGATAAATTTATTTTTTATTCCACACAATTCAGTTTGGGTAATAAAGTTGCTGTTCTTGCTGGAAATAGCTGCTGCAGTTGAGACAGGGACACCTTCCAGTAGACCAGGTTGCTCCAAGCCCTTTCCAGCCTGGCTTTGTTTGGATTTTATCCACATTGCCTCTGCTATGAATTCTTGGCTATGGGATGGGGTTTGTCTCCCCACTTTGTGCATCAGGGATTCATCCTAAAGAGGGGAATGTGCATGGAGAGAAAGCTGGAGGGCTGTAATATGCACCAAAATGTGCCTTATAAAATAAATATGAAAGAATAAATAAAGCTAAGGAGGGAAGTAAAACGAAACATCAAAAGAAATGAAACAGCAGCAAAAGACAAAGTGAAGCTCTGCTTCTTAAGCACCTTTTGTGGCTCTCCCTGCACATCCCTGCTTGGATTTCCTCTTGGTTTGGGGCTGCAGGAGGGGGCAGAAAGCTGTGGCTGAGCAAAGCTGAGCCAAGGATGCTTCATATGGTAATAACCCCCCCTGAGAGTCCTCACATGAAAGCCCTGCCCCTGGCACTGCTGATTAGACAGCTCTAATTGTCTGCCATGCCTGGAATACTGGAGCAGGGAGAAACCCAGATCCTGTTTGCTGAGCTGGCCGAGCCTGCCAAGCTCCTAAAATAAAGCCCTGCTGCATTTGGGAGGGAAGAGTGGAGTACTGAGAGTCACAGAGGGGAGGATGGGCTGGGCACAGCCCCGGGCTGGGGGTGATGCTGAGGATCCTCCCAGCCTGGTGCCTGCAGGGAAAGGATTTCTGCTTGGGTTGGTTTTGGGAAAAGCCTCAGCTTTAGCTGCATGTGCTCAAGAAAGCTTTTAGTTCAATACCTCTTAATGCTGAGCCTCAATGTATTAACTCAGGACTTCCCTGGGATTGGGGCATAAACATACAGGAGCTCTTCCTGCAAGGAAAATCGTGGAATATGTGATAAAAGTGGGAGATACCTTATCTTCTTCTGGATGTTATATAGGGAAGCTGCCTCTTTGCTCCAGCTTAACCCTGGGATGTTTTATGATCCCTAAAAACAGCATCATCCCAGAATGGTTTGGGTTGGAAGGGACCTTAAAGTTCTCCTTCCACCCCTGCCATGGGCAGGGCCACCTTCCACGAGCCCAGGCTGCTCCAAGCCCCGTCCTGGGGGCTCCTCACTCCCAGAGTCTGTTTGCAGCACTCAGCTCCTCACGACAAATATTTCAGCCAAATGTTGCTCTCACGTCGCGTGCATTTGCAAAGGAGCAATTTATCAGAGTGATTTTTACTCTCATTAAGGCAAATTAAGCCCACAAAGCTGGCAATGGATGGGGAGAGAGGTGGAAAAAAATGGATAAAAATTGGTGTTCATGAAATATTTATTAAAAACAGCCATTGTAATAAATATTTGAAACCTGGTTATTAATGTTAAATCATATCAACGTCAAGCGTGTGTTTCACACGGTCTGTTCTGCTAATTGGGTGCAGGGGTTGGCAGACCCGTGGTGCCATGGGGTTAGCTGGCACCAGGACCAGAGGAAAAGCCTAAAACACAGCAGCTGATGGAAATAAACCCATTTTAAAAATAAATATAAAATAAAGTGGAGGAAGAGCAAGTGCAAGGGCTTGCCATGAGCTCGTGCTCTGGTGTCCCCTGATCGTAACCCGAGTGCCTCCTCCTAAAAGCTGGTGATTATTTTCCAATATGGAATGAGCTCCCTGGCTCATTGTCAATGGGGCAAGGTAATGATCCTGAGGAGGAGGGAAATAAGGGCTCCTGCTCTAAACCACACGCTGCAAAGCAAGGAAATAAATCTTTAAGCTGGGATAATAGCACAGGCAGTAAAATCAATATTGATTATTAGGAGAGAGGGGGCAGGAGGCTGTAAAAGTGCCTGTGAGGCAAAGGGAAGGTTTTTGTGGAGGGAGAGCAGCTGGGTGAGTGAGGACAGGCGGGTGGGGGTGAGGGAGGGCTTTTCCTGGGGCACGCAGGGCTTGGCTCTTCACTGGCATCTTTGCTGTGCTGCAGGAATCTCTAAAGGATGAGAGTGAGGAGAAGGAGGGGCTGTGTTTGATCCAGGAGGTTCACAGAGGGTTTGGGATACCCCCACTTCTCCAGTGTTAACCCTTGGAAGAAGACAGGAATCAGGTGTGGATTTTCAGAGGGAAATCTCAAACATTTGGCTGATTTTCTTGGTTTGTCTGGGAAAAATCTGTCTAAAAATGAAAAAAAAACCCCTCCATTATTAATGGAAGCAGTCTTTGGTTCCCTCCATTATTAATGGAAGCAGTCTTTGGTTCAACTGACCTTTTGTTTGAAACATTGCTTTTGCCTTTTCCAACAAATGGAAAGGATAAAAACTTGAAAGGGAAGCAGAACACTTGGTAAAATCCCAAACCTGATTCCCCTCTTCTTGCAATGGATGTGAATGTGCTGCCTCAAAGGGGTGGGGTAGAGATATGGGTAAAGCTACTCCTCCCTTACTATAACGATTTTGGTGAGTGAAACTCCGTGCCTCAGTTTCCCTGCCTTGGAGGTGGTTACTGAACTCGTAATTATTCCGAGACTGGCGCTAATTATTTCATGTGTAATTATTCCGAGAGTGTGGGAGCACAGAGCCGGCAGAGCAGCTGGATGGGCACTCTGGAGCCGCAGGGATGAAGCTCCTGGCTCCACATCCTGCATCCTCCTCATCCCTCACGGGCTCTGGGCTGGGGAGGGCGGATCCCACTGATGGATCAGCTCAGCTCAGCCTCCTCCTGACAGAGGTGGGCCTCTGCTCCATCCAGCCCACTCTGAGCACACATTTAGGGATGCCAGCCCTCCAGTCTGAGCAGCAGTGGCGTTTTATAAAAATATTGGAAGCAAACAAATAAATAAATGGTAATTTAATCGTGGACCCAACCCAGCCTCCCATAAAAGCCGGTGCAGACCAGATTTACAGCACCGTGCTGAGATGCTTTTATGTGAAACAGAGCTTCAGAGGGGAAGCCATCTATCAGGCAAGGAGCCCGAGTGAATGAGATTTAAAAGGCAGCTTCCTTTTGTTCCCTAATAGTTTGAACAATTCGGTGTGAAAGTGGAGGAGGCGGGAAGAGGGAAATCGGGAGGTGTTAGGAATGACATTCATAATGGCAACACCGTGCACCTATTTTGGTAATAGGCTTTAAACTTCTAAGAAGGTGAATCCTCTTATTTCCAGCGTTTATTTTCTCCTTCGCTGTAAATTTATCAGTCGGGGTCGAGTCTGCTGCAAGCTGTGAGGAGCCTGATGGGAAACGAAAGCCCTGGGTCCTCGTTAGTGCAGGGAACCTGTAATTTCCCAGCTTTCAAACTCTCCTGGGTTAATCTGAGTTTACTTTTTTAACTTAGTCATCGCTGCCTGGTGAGCATGGGCACTTCTGCTTCTTGGCATTCCTGCTCCTGGAATCCTTGCTTTTCTCCCTGGAATCCCTGCTCTCCTGTTCCCTGGAATCCCTGCTCTCCTGTTCCCTGGACTCCTGCTGTCCTGTGCCCTGGAATCCCTGATCTCCTGTTCCCTGGAAACCCTGCTCTCCTGTTCCCTGCTCTCCTGCTCTCCTGCTCTCCTGTTCCCTGGAATCCTGCTCTCCTTCGCCCTGGAATCCCTGCCCTCCTGTTCCCTGGAATCCCTGCTCCCCTGTTCCCTGGAATCCCTGCTCTCCTTCTCCTTGGAATCCCTGCTCCCCCGTTCCCTGGAATCCCTGCTCTCCTTCTCCTTGGAATCCCTGATCTCCTGTTCCCTGGAATCCCTGCTCTCCTGTTCCCTGCTCTCCTGTTCCCTACTCTCCTGCTCCCCTGTTCCCTGGAATCCCTGCTCCCCTGTTCCCTGCTCTCCTGCTCCCCTGTTCCCCTGCTCCCCTGTTCCCTGCTCTCCTGCTCTCCTGTTCCCTGGAATCCCTGCTCCCCTGTTCCCTGCTCTCCTGCTCTCCTGTTCCCTGGAATCCCTGCTCCCCTGTTCCCTGCTCTCCTGTTCCCTGGAATCCCTGCTCCCTGTTCCCTGCTGTCCTGCTCCCCATCACCCCTGCTCTCTCCTCCCTGTGCCTGGCAGGTGAGATCCCTTGGCTGAGGGTGTCTGGCACACCAAGGCTGGGCTCAGCCTCCCCCCAGCCCCTACATTTACCACTAAATCTCCTTCTCCTGCTTTAACCTGGGAATTAAAGTTCTCTCATTTAAATACAAAACAATTCTCCCAGACTGTTTCACTGCCTCATTTTTGTCCTGAGACTGGGGCAGTGCCACCTCCCTTCCTGAAGCCAGCATTTCCCTTTCCACACATGCAAATGGGATTTCCAATGCCATTTGCAGTTGCTTTTTCCTCCCAAGAAGTGCAGGCCAGCAATTCCAGCCTGCCAAAGAGAGGGGAAAAAAAATCCTCAGCTTTAATCTTTGTGAAGGGAGAGCAGGTGAGGGAACAAAGGAATGGGGAAAGCGAGGAAAGAAAAGGGTGGACAAGAGGCTGTGGAGGGAAGCTGGTGTGAGGAGAGATCAGATGGAAAAGGCAGCTTTCGTGGGCAGGGATGTGAGGAGGAGGACAAAGGGCTGAAGGCAGAGGCTGATGGTGTGTGGGGAAGCAAAGCCTCAAGCAGGAGCCTCCTGGGATCTCTCATTTTGGGGGAGCTCTGTCCCACCCACACAGGCATCACCTCCCCAGCTCCTTCCCAGCACTGACAGCACCCAAACCCTGTGGGCATGGGCATCGCTGCCTCTGGGCTCTCGTAACTCCCAGGCCTGTTCTCAAACTGCTGTCATTCCTAAAATCCCTGGGCTTAAAGCTGGAGTTATTTATTCCACATTCCCTGGTTGAGCCAAAGAAAGGAGTGAGGAAATCGATATCCTGGCATTCCTACTGGGAAGCTGTGGGTCGCGAGACTTTGTTCTTCTCTGCTGTGATGGGAGCATCTTGCACTGCCCTCAGCCCTCAGGGTGGTCCTGCAGAGCTGGTCCTGCTCATCCCTGCTTCCACAGACCTGGTGTTCAAGGAAAAGGAAGCATCATTCCCATGTGCCTCTCCCCAGGGAAAGCATGGGAAAACCAAAAAAAGCCTGGATGTGGCACTGGGTGCCAGGGTTTTGTTGAGTTGTTGGGGTTGGGTTGGACTCGATGGTCTTGAAGGTCTCTTCCAACCTGGTGATTGTGTGAACTCTGAATTTCTCTTGGATATCTCATATGTCCAAGGCACGGCTGAAAGGTGCTGGGGTGTGTCAGGGATGACCATGCTCCAAGAGTCTCTGTTAAGGGGAAGGTCTTGCCCAGCAAAGTCTGCTGGGAAATAAGTTCTCCCTGCGCAGGAAACCCAGGAGATGCAGATTGACACAAATCAACTCCCTAAATGAACAAAAAGCTTCTAAAAAGACAAAATGCATTGGCTTTATAGCTTAGATTTGAAATGACTCAGCAGTGCAGGTGCCTGTCATTTCCTTGCTGGAGAAGAGATCAGAAGAGAACACAAAAAGGTGGTGGAAATGTGACATTTTGGGGTGATCAGAGGCTAGTCCTGACTGCCCTGTGGTTTTTCCTTTCTCCCCACTTAGACACATGCCAGAAATGTATCATTTTTACAGGATTTGTCTGGTTTGGGTTATGCCTGCCCTGGGATCAGGGTCTCTGAGGGCAAAGCAATTCCTCATTCAGCTCAGAGGAAAAGGCTGGAGCTACGTCTGGAGGTGGCTGAACATTTATAGGATATGATTTCAACTATTATCATAACTATCCTGTATTGCATCGTCTAATAAAGACATCAATTTAAACCCCTTACAAGTGGCAATTACCTAATAAAATGCAGTAAGGATCTTCCAGGTTGGCAGTAAAATTAGCATTACTGGGTTTTAATTAATAGCCCAAGCCTGAATGGCTCTTCCATGTCCTGTGCAAGAGGAATGGCTGCGTGACTGTTTGTGTGAATGGGACAGGAGTGGGAAAAGGAAGTCAGTGAGCCCTGAAAGGGCTCCATGCCTGGAGGGGGCGAGTGGTGAAGGGGGAGCAATGGGGCTGCTGTGCTGTCGTGGAATCCCAGAATGGTTTGGTTTGGAAGGAACCTTAAAGCTTATTTCATCCCACCCCTGCCATGGGCAGGGACAACTTCCATTGTCCCAGGTTGCTCCAAGCCCCATCCAGCCTGGCCTTGGACATTTCCAGGGATCCAGGGGCAGCCACAGCTTCCCTGGGCAAACTCTGCCAGGGCCTCAGCACCCTCAGAGGGAGGAATTTTTCCCAGATCGAATTTAAATCTCCCCTTCTTCAGCTTAAAGCCATTCCCCGTTGTCCTGTCCTGATGCCACTGCCTCATGGACTGAGCAGCATTGCTTTTACCATCACAGCTCCCTGGCACAAGAAATCCCTGTGAGAGCCCAAAAGCTCCTTGTACCCGAGCTTGGGGCTCTTTGCAAAACCCTTTTTGGAAACTATACGGCTTTGCCATCACCCCTTCTCCCCTGCAAGGGGGGGTGATGTCCTCTTGCAGCTCTTTTCCCCAGGTTTATTCAATATCCTTGGTGCCCCCAGAGTGCTGAGCTCTGTGAGGACGCTGCCCCTGGGGAAGCAGGTGAGATCTGCCTCCCCCTGCAGCCACAGGCATGGACAGCGTTTGATCCGGGCTGCGACAAAGTCAACGTGTCAAAAACCACCGAGCACATTTGTGATGGCAGAGTGACTTTATTCCTCAGTGGCAGAGTGCCTTTATTCCTTGCAAATTTGTGATGGCACACTGACTTTATTCCTCGATGGCAGAGTGACTTTACTGCTCCTTCCTGGCTTTTGTGGTGTAACTGCAGGATTTTTGATGTGCTACAAGGAGCCCTAGAGCGAGGCTGGCTTGTGCTGTCATCCCCCATCCTCTCTGGCCTTTTTTCCCTGCTCCCCTTCCCATTTTCCTCTGCTTGCTGGCAAGCTGCCTGATGGAAGCAAATAGCAGGGATGCTGCACTGATGGAGGGAAGGACCCCCGGTGTGCTTCCCAGGAGGGAGTCTCCATCAGCCAGAGAAATCTCAATGCTCCAGCAAGATTGCTTTCCCGGGGAAGGGGGGGAGAGCCCAATCTGCCTGCAAATGTGCATGTTGGAGAGGGGAAAATCAAACCGTGGCGTTTAGCAGAGCCAATTTCCTCCAGGAACAGGGCGAGGGAAGTGGTGCCTCAGATTGGTGCTTCCCGAGCTAATTGTATTGACAAAATAATGAAAGTATTTGTATGCACTTGTTCTTGTTGTGTATAAACTGCAGCAAATAGAAATCCACAGGATTACTTTTTTTTTTTTGGTATTGCTGTTCTCAGGCACCTCAGAGCTGGGAAATGATGGGAATTCTCTGCACTGGCAGATCAGTCTGGCTCCATGTCCCACCCTACTCCTGCCCCTGATGCCCAGGGAGGGAGGGATGGGCTGCAGTCGTGCCTGAGCCACAGCTCACACACCATCTCTTGTCTCCCAGGGTGCTCCTTAATTTAAAGGGTGGCTTTTGACTAAGGAGCACAGCCCGGGGTTGTGTTGGCTCCCAGGCAATTCCAGTGTTCTGGGAGCAGCTTCCTGAGCCTGTGGGATCTGTGTGAGCATGGGGCTGCAGGGTTTCCAGCAGAGCTGCAGGACGCTTCATCCCAAAACACCTGGTTCCCCTGCAGCAGCTGTGCTCCTCCCCTCTGTCAGAAAACCTGGCCACTTCTGCTGAGCCCGTGCTACAGTGGGATTTTTTATGTGTTTTGTTTTTCTTTTCTTTTTGGCAAATCTGCTCCTTTAACCCATTTCCAGTCCAAACTGAAATCATAGGGTGCCAGACTGGTTTGGGTTGGAGAGACCTCACAGTGGTGGGCAGCAGGAAGGACCGTGGCCGCTTCCCAGGCTGAAGGAGGTTTTACTGCAGTTGAGGAAAAGCTGCACCAAAAAATGTCAACAAGCCACCTCTCCCACAGAGGGAACATGGAGCTCATCACCCTTTTCCAAAGAAGAGGGTTTTACAATGCATGAGGCAGCCCTGGAAGCCGCCAGCACAGGTCTGCATTTGTTTCTTTCCAAGACCTAAAGACATTTTTCCTGCTACTGGTTATTTTTTAACCTTAAGAGCAACAATTAATTAAGAAAGTGCTTAATGACAACACTTGTGTCATTCCACCACCTGCCATGGGCAGGGATACCTTCCACTATCCCAGGGTGCTCCAAGCCCTGTCCAACCCTTGACCCCTTCCAGGGATGCAGCAGCCACAGCTTCTGTGGAATCCCTGCCCTTCAGCTTCCCCTGTTTTATGGAGTGGTTCATCACCTGCTCGTGTGTCAGTGAGATGATGGAGAGCAGTGCTGCTGAAAAGTAATTGTTTAACGTGCCTGCTGATCCCACATCTGGGATCAAGCTGCCAATATTCTGGCAGTTTGGAGCTGGGGCTTGATCCTGCATCTATTTATGGTCTGTTTAGGGCTGTGCATCACTTGCTGTTTGTTACCAGAGCTGCAGGTGTAGCTCCATGGGGAGGGCCTGGTGGTTTTGGCTCATTCAGGGTTGTGGAATCCTGACTGGAGACTCCTGGCCATGGATGAGATGAGGAAAGGCCTTGCAGACTCTTGAACAAGGGGGTCACTGTGAATGCCTCAGCTTTGTGGATAAGGGGATGGAGAGGAGAGGAGGAGTAAATGACCTCTGCTGCTGCTTTTCAGCTGCTTTTTGGTCTTCTTTTCCGAGTTCTCAGTTCTATCATCTTCAGCCAGTGCTGCACAGGAGGGAGAGCTGCTGAACAGCCTGCCCAGGAGGGCTGCTGCTCAACACCCTTTTGGCAATTCCAGCCACCCAGCTTGTCCAGGCCAGCGCTGGCAGAAGAGGGACCAGTAACTCTGGAGACAGTGCAGAGAACCAGGAGCCCTTCATGAAGTGTCACTGATGTGGAAATACAGGATCAAATGAGTAGCAATTCGTGTGTCACCGCATGACAGAACAAAACCCTCTACCGAGGAATTAAAGCCATAAATATCCTACAGGGCCCCTTCCTGCTAACATGTTCCTGACATCTGGAGTGGCAGCCCACTGGAACCTATCTGCTGTCAAAGAGCTGTTGCAATTAAGTCGTGAATGCAGAGGGGAGAAGGGGGAAAACAATTTTTTAAATGACTTGGCAGGTGATGGAAAACCAAAATACCCTTTTCCATTAACGTGAGCAAATTTACCTTAAAAGGACTTGGGTTAGAGACTCAGGAAGTTAATTGCCAGAGTCATTCAGTCAGGTTTTGGTCTCCTTGGGGCCGGTGCAGGAGCGATGGAGTGGTTGGGTTCCCACCTGGCTCTGTGCTGCTGCAATATTTAACACTTTCTTGGCCTCCTGTGCTCCAGCATGGCTTGGTGAGCACGTGGTGGTGTGGGAATCCAGCTGGGCCCAGTGATGGGGATGGTTTTGGGGAGGCAGTGATGGGATTCACTGTGCCAGGCAGGAGCTCCTGGAGTTTTGGTGTGGGGCAGCACCACAGCCTGTGGTGGATGGTGGAGGAGTTTAGGAGATCACAGATTTATTCAGGTTGGAAAATCGAGTCCAGCCATTAATCCAGCACTGGTGTGTTCACTAAACTATGTCCACAGGTGCTGGAGATCTGCGGGGTCTGGATGTTGTTAGGTGGGACTAGAAGGAAAAGGCTGTCAGGGTGGGGAGTTGTGTAATTAGCTTGAGCTGTGCCCTCAGAATATCCTGGAGGACACTTCCCAGGATATTGGGCTTTCCAGGAGCTTGGTGGGTGCCAACAGCCAATACCCAGGGATTCCTCTGTGGGTAGGCATTACCCTTGCTTCAGCAGGAAGCTGAGGCTTGGAGATGGGAAGGGCCATGTGGAGGTCCTGAATTGCTGTTCTCAACTCTCTTTTTTCCCTGCCAGCCTTAGGAGGTGCCAGGCAGCCCCTTGCAGGTGATCTTCACACCCACCCCTCACGTCCTGCAGGATTTTGGATGCCTCAAACAGGCATTAGCCACAGAATTCTTTAGCACCCACAGGGCACCACCAGCATACCTGTGCAGGAAACAGGACTCCTGGACAACTGACCAATAAGATTAAGCAGAAGCTGTTTATTGTTTTTATGCACTTATTTATACATTCTAACTCTACTACACACGCTGATCAAGCTCTTCTTCATCGGTGCCTTTGTCTTGTCCAGGTGTCCTGCACGCACCTCTCAGAATATGTGATTGGTCACAGTCCAGGTGCTCCACTGCCCCCCGTTATCGAGTTCTTGTGGTCTTGGAATTTGGTTTCTCAGCTTCTTCTTTCTGCTTTTAGCACAGTTTATGTCTTAGTAAACTTGATGAATTCCAGAGGGCCCTGAGAAAATTCTGATAAGAACAGTTACAAGCGGGCTGGCTGGCGCACACTGAGGCCCAGGTTGTTCAGATACATTCCTCCACACCCCATGTGAGCCATCCATGCGCGGCATTCATATTTTCTGAAAAATCCCTTCGCTCAGGATTTTTCTCCTGGGAAGCTGAGAAGCCTCAGAGAAAAAGGAAAACAATATTATCTCATTTGCTTCTCCTGTGTTTTGCCCCTTTGGAATGTGTTTGGAGATTGTTTGCCAACAGGTGATTGTTCCATTGGTTTTTGTTGTGAGTTGTTTTGACTCAATGGCCAACCAGTGCCAAGCTGTGTCGGGACTCTGGAGAGAGAGTCACAAGATTCCTTATTATCTTTTTAGTCTTCTGTAAGTATCCCTTCTGTATTCTTTAGTATAGTTTAGTATTCTTTAATATAATATAGTATCATAAAATAGTAAATTAGCCTTCTGAGAACATGGAGTCAGATTCATCATTCCTTCCTTCGTCGGGCACCCTGCAAATACAATATCCATGCACCCCAGCCACCAGCCAGGGCTGCAGGAGCAGTGCCTGGGGAGCCTCATTGGGATTCTGGGCACTGCTCGGTGCCATCCTGCTCGTCGCCTCTCGGGCTCTCCGCAGAGGTGGCACCGCACGGCTGCGATTTGCATTTCTGGAGTTCGCAGGAGGTGTCACCCAGCAGATCTCCTGGCAAGCTGCGTCTCGCAGAGAATTCATTTTCGGGGGGTTTCGCTCCCTCCTTCCCAATCTGGCTGGCTTGATCTCGATTAAAGCATCCAGCTCCTTTGCTTCACTGCAAGACACACCAAACCCAGTGCAGGCTCTGTGTTGGGCTGGGTTTTCCTCCTCATGGCTCTGTGTTTGGCTCCTCTCCAAAGGGCCAGCACTTGGGAGACTGCCATCTCCATGTCTGTACTGGAAATTTTCCTCTCTGGTTATCTAAAAATCAGGAAGCAGGATTGATCCCAAATGCCTCCAGATGACCATGGCAAACTCAGAAAATAAAGGATCATACCTGACAAGAGGCTAAGAATTTCAGATTGCATCAGTGACTTTTTGGAAAGGTTTTATTTAAGGTACTTCTGAGTGGACTCAATTTTCAGTAGGGTCCTGATTGAAGATTGATCCTTGTAAGAGACTATTTCAGAATTACCCATCGCTTTTGGCTGCAGGTTTGCTAAATATTCAATTATTCCACCAGCAACTTAGTCGCGAACAAACTGTTTTCTGTAATATTTTTTCCCTCTATAATTTACACAAATGAGGGAAAAAGACCTAAACTGAATAACCTGCAGCCAGTGATTGGAGCTGTGCTCGTATTCATTCCTTTTTGCTCAAAAATGATATTTTCTCCCCAGCCCTAGGTGATTCAGCACATCCTGTTTGGGTTTCTTGTATCAGAAATAAGGGCTGAGAATCAACTGGAGAGGAGAGGTGTTCTTGCCCTCCTCCTGAATTTGGGTTCACCTCTTAAAAGTAGGGAAGAAACCCATCCCTTCTCCTTGAAGTTCCTAGGAGACCTTCCCTCTTCATCCCTGCTGCCCTGCCTGAGGTTTGATGCACTTTGAACATTTATATTTGCTTTAAAAATGGGCAAATTGTGGCCTCAAAGGAGTTTCTTCATGGTTTTGTAGGAGGAACCACTGGAGCAGCTCCCACTGAGTCCTGCTGTGGGTGCTCGTGGCATGGAGGGGCTGAGCAGGAGCAGAGATGGGGAGAGGTGATTTCAAGGGTGATGTCTCCTCTTCATCCCACCCCAACTCTCCCTCACCACAAGCACCTGAGCATTTGGTCCATCCCTAAGCTCCAAACACCCACCAGAATCAAGCAGGAATTTTCCCTCCTTCAAACCTCACCCTGCAGTGCCTGTGCTGGAGCAGCAGCCAGGTTGCCTGGGCTACACAACCATCCTCTTGGATTATTCCTGGTAAATAATATTTAGTTTTTCATTCGGAGCAAATGGCCTCGGAGTCCATGGAGTAATTTTGGGCCAGCTTGCAGCGCCTGTGAGTTTAACTCTCCAATTTGGCCTGCAGCAGTGCTGGGCAAATTGCTCCCAGCAACTCCTTTATTCATCCCCAAATGTGGTTTTGTGCTGACCCAAGTGGTCGACTCAGCACATGTTTTCAGCCAGGAAAAAAGAAATTAAAAAAAAGAGGCAAATTGTTTCCAAATGGTGCGTGTTTTCTATAAAGGCAGCTATACAGGATGTTTTTGAAGGGATGGTGGAAGAAAAAAGCCATCTAAAAGCGGGGTGTTTCAGCAGGTTCCACTGTTCTGCTCATGTTTTCAGCACTAGGAACACAGGTGTGTGTTTTTAACTGACCTGTTGTGCTGGGTGCTTGTTCTTTGGAGTTTTATCCTGGATGTCTTCCCTGCATGGGAAAATTGAGGGGAAAGATTTTAAATAGGAGCTATATCATTTTGTGCTATCTGAGAACTCTTAAGACTAAATTTACATTTAGACCTGGATGTTGCAGATCTCCAGGCATCACCTTGGTGGTTGTTTTCTTCTCCACGTGAAGACCCACTGACTTTCAAGGAATAGCTTAACCCTTTTCCTTCAGCTGCAAAGCTTGAGGTTCATTCCTTCTCCTGCTGTTTTCCAGCTGTTTGCCAGACCAGAACCAGCCTGGACTGTCACAGGGGTGGCACTGAACACTTGGCCTCCCCAGGAGCCACCCTTGGGTGGGTGTTTGGCCATGTAAAGCTGGAGGACATCACTGTCTTCTCCCCACAGCCCTTCAGGCTCATAGCACACCAGCTGGGCTCTTTGGGAGATGGGGAACTGTGGCATTCACATTCTCTGAAC
>VYZP01075219.1:0-25522 GCA_013400635.1 Hypocryptadius cinnamomeus
AGATCAAACAGCATTTTTTGTGCAGTTCTCAGGTGCAGCTTCCAGTACCTCCTGCCCATGGAAATTCAAATGAAGCAAATGCAGCACTGAAAGTTGTTTCTGAGAGATTGTAGGTCAGGCTTTAGCCCTTCTTTAACTGTGTTTCTCTTTAAAAAGCCCGTGATATACATTCAGAACAAAATGGGAGAGGGATATTCTCCTCATTGCTTGCTACTAATAAGAAAAAGATTTCCTAAGTATGAAAAGCATTAGTCTCAGCATAACATTTCTTTTATACAAGCATCTGTGATTGAAATGGAACTATGGAGTAATGCTAACACAGAAGCAATGACCAGAACAAACTTTCACAATAATGGCTCCAAAGACTTTTCATGGCTTGCTGTAAAGTACTTATTAATTTTGTTAAGGGATGGCCTTAGGCCATATCCTGAATCTGACTGTGTCTAAGAATTTCTCTGGATACTCCCTGGAAAGATTTACCATTCCCATTAAATGATAATGGGAAAATTCAAATGCAGATCAAAAGATGGGCATTTTCAGAGAAGACAATGCTATCTGAGATGGCTGTCTTCCTTTCTTAGTTATGGTCACGTACAGCAGACTTAACTCTGGCCTTTATGTTGCAGTTGAGACTTTGTTTGTTCTGGAGTCATTTGCAATCTGAAAAGACATCCAATTTGCTAAGCAGAGGCTGTTTGTAACTGTGGGAAGCAAAGCTCATTTCTCCACTGAGGCCAATTTTTCTGTGCCTTTACTCTAACCACTTCTTGGTTTGCTGCTATTTTTAATTGCAATGTAGCTAAAATAAATAAAATGCTTGCCTACAACAGGAAAAGGAACAGCTTCAACTTCCAAAACGGAGGTGGGTAATGTCTTTGCAATTTGCCCATCTGTGCAAGGCTGAGATGACAGTTCCTTATCCTCCTGGCTTCCTTTAACCAGAAGATCCTCCCCTTTTTGTCCACCTATGCCTGCTCATAACCAGACACCTCAAACACAAACACACCTAAAAGAGCTGCCTTAAATGCAGCACTTCTGTGAACAAATTTATAGCATCAGACCTCTTGGACAACTTGGACCAGGCCCATCAGTCTCTGAACTATCATCCCCCATAAAGAGACTGCACAGAAAACATTAAGCATTCAGCAATACATCAGCAAGGCTAGAAAGGCTTCAGTGTAATAACATGAATCACTCTTTGGCCATATGCTCCAGTGTCTGATACTTTCCTAAGGAGCCTGTTGGAATACCATGGTATTTACAGCAGTGGGAGATAGGGCTAGGATTGTGCTGTGACTATTAGATGATAAATGGTTAATTATAAACTTGCTGGGCTGTGCACCCAAGCAATACTACACATTGACTTATCTGTTGGTTGTTTTTCCAGACGACTGCCAAAGCCCCAGTGAAATCCTGTAATACCTGGTACCAGCAGAGCCTGAATGTCAGTAAGGCATCAGTGCTTCCGCAAAGTAACTCTTTTTCCTCTCCTAAATCCACTTTCTACATGTTATTTTACTGTAAATCAAAGCTGTGACCAACAAGGTCTGGCAAGCTGTATTGGTTATTTTTCATACTCCCGCTATCCACTGAATACTTATTTGTTATTCGGTTTGTTTCTGGTTTTTTGCAATAATAGCTAACCTCTGGCATTTGTCTTGGGAAGGTGGGAGAAACTCCCATTTAGGCTTTACTGAGCTGATCCTAGCCTGCAATCTGAAGTTAGAAAGCCAAGACCTTGGCTACTTTTTTATTAGCGTTGTTTTTGTCATTACTGATAGCACTGCTGAAAAACAAGGCAAAGTTAAACAACCACTGAGGAATGTTTTCTTTTTTCCTAATATAACACCAATCTACAGGGATTTTGAAAAAGATTTAGATGAGTCGTGTCCAGTAACACTGAGCACCCTCCAAATACAGTATTTTGGTGAAAGTTGTTCGTTACTTTTTTAATAAAGATCATGTGCCCTGTTATAAGCATCAGAATGGCAGTCCATTAATCTTGTGAGAAATTTTCCCTCCAATTCAGATCTTGACTTGAGGTGGAGGGAAGGGGGGCAGGGAATAGCCATTGAGGGGTTTTTTCCACTTTCAGGAGAATGGCATGTTCCTCTGGGAGACAGTAAATTGAAATTAAGGCTGTTTCAGTTGGCCTACAGGATATGCCTGCAAATGTAGACATATTGAAATGGTGAAAAAGTCTGTCTGTGCCCATTCATATAAAGTGAATGGGTTGTAATGTTCTCCAGCCCTTGGGAACAGTGGCTAGATTGAGGAAAGAAGGCAGGAAGAATGAGATGGATTTGACATAAGTATATTTAAGTGCACTGAAGGCTTTCTCTCCTCCCTGTGGTTTAATGGTATATTCCACTGGGGTCTACAAGGAAGAAAGAGAGTGAATCCCTACAGCTTTTCTTTTTAAGGATAACAAATCTTAAAACAGGTGTGAGCACAGAAAGATCCTCTTGTTGTTTTTAAGTCCTTCTCAGGCAGCCGGCACTCTGTGTGTATTATTATCATTCCACAGAGTGAATGCTGGGGAGAGAGGACCGAGAGTGGAAGAGGAGCTGGAAAAAATAAATGACTGCAAATGAATAATATGAACTAAGTATGCTGGTCATGTGCTATGAAATTTATTATACTGTGGTTACCAAGAAGACGTATTAGTCAGACTAAAAAGAACAGAAAATAAAAGGTTGCAGTGTAGGGAAGTACCTTCTTGCCTCTTGGCAACGTGCGAAACAAGGGAATAAGCGTGACGGGAGCTCGGGCTGCTGAGCAACTTCCCTGGATGAGGGGGCAGGCTTAGGCTGTCTGAGCACAGAAAGGTATGCTCTGAATTTCTTTCAGTAAAATATCAAACGTGTGGATGTGGGCAGAGGGGGCTCTGTTAGATGCCTTTTCTGTGACCACTGAAGAGGCAGCTTTTCCTGGTGAGCACTGATCCTGGCACTGCCACCTCCCTGTGGAACACAGGAGAGGCAGCAACACTACCTCAGCTGGCATTTTTAGAAACCACTAAATAAAGTCCTCAGGATGCCCCCTCCAGGAAGACCCAAAATGTCACACTCACTGACCAGAACTCTCTTTGCAGAACTCACACTTGCTATGCACCTTGGGCATTTCAAAATATGTTCTGGGAGTTTCAAAATAGATGCCTCAGTGTGGACCCACTGATATCTCTGCCTCTTCTTTCCCTGCCCATCTCCTCTGGGGAAGACTTGGGCAAAGAGAGCCAGCTCCATTTGTCCCTTTGAGGGTCCTAACAAGGCTTATGAGTCTTCTCACCTGTGGGAAGAATGTTGTCTGAAGTCAGGACAAAAACCTTAAGGTGCATTAAAAGCATAGTAGATTTCACTGACTCTCTGAGTGTTTGAAAATGTCTCCTGGGTGATTTTGCCATGGTTCTCATTTTCCTGGTGAGAATTAAGCAGTCAGTGACTTTTAGGAGAGCAGTCAGCTGAACTTCAGGAATTCACAGTATGGTAACGCTTAATAAACAGGAAATAAAATTAACTTCCTTACTCCCATTCCAAAGTGTTTACTAAAATAAAGAGAATAAATCTCCAACTCCAGAATAGCTTGCCCCAAGTGGCTGGACCTTTGAAACTTGGAAGGGAAGTTTACAACCTTTGCCCATAGGTTTCTGTCCCCCTTCAAAAGTCTGCCAAGTTTGCAGAGGTTTCCCCTTATAGTTGTGAATTTCACATGGAAATGTAATGGTTTCATCAGGAGTTTTGTATTTCAGCTGTAATAAAAGAAGAGATAGGAATCAAAGGCAGTTGTTCCAAGGGAGTGGAGTCTATAGTGTATAATTACAAGTCCCTCAGCCAAGGGCAGATGCTTGAACTATTTCAATTCTTTTATTACTCTCCTGAATGCAGCCAGTGAAATATTGCTAACATAGAAGGCTGCAATTGCCTCTCTTGTTTTCTTTCTATTTTTCCTTTTGTTTGTCCTTTGGACAGGCAGGGAAAAAGCAATACTCTTGCCCTAGAAAGAGCCCAGCAACACTATTCCTCAGAGAAAGGAATTTCCACTTCTAGTAAGTTAATACCATTTTAATTCCAGGTAAGATTTCATGGTTTTGCCATGAACTACCTGAGAAGATTTTTTGGCTATGAACAAGAGGGACCACCATGATCACCTTCAGTCAGGCTTGAGTGCAACCCCTAGAAAATATGGTCCAGACGTTAAAAACATCAGGGTTTGGTTGTGACAGTGTTTTATTGCACATAATCTCTGCTTAATTAGTTGGTCTCTGTGCTACCATTGACACAAATGTAAAACAGTCCACCCGTTTAAATTTCATTGTTGTTGACACAAGTGGGAAGGTTATTCTGAGTCCGTGTTTCTAATGAGGATTTGTCTTAGGCCAGCTAAAGTGGACCTGGCTTTCCTTTCTCTGGTTTGTATCAGCAGTTGTCTCCATTACATGCTATAACTCCTGCATGTAGCTTTTTCAGCCTGGCATAAGGACAATAGGTAATTCAAATATCTATATTGTCCCTGCACCCTATAATGGTATTACAACGACAATTTTATTACTCTCATAAAATTTTTGCAACTTCCCCACAGCACATTGTAATTTCACCAAGGGTTGTAAAAGGTCTTAAATTATATTTGTAGAAAATTGAGATGAATGGGTTTTAGTATTAATGCAGTTCTCATTGTGCAATAAGAATTTTCGTCCCTTTCCTTTTGCCAAGTGTGGAAAAAAAGCAACTCAGTTCAAGTATTTGTCAACTCCCATTAGAAACATTTAATACTAATAAAAATTATGGATTTAGTTTCCAAAGGATACTGCCAGCAAAGTTCATGATTACTAAATCAGTACTTAAATACAGCCATTGTTCACCTTTTAAATTTGTATATGTTGTTTGACATGTATACAGATTTGGAGACTGAGTCAGCAGTGGAGGAGCTGTTTGCTTAATTCGAGCCTATAAATGAAAGGAAAATTTATTACTAATAAAGCAGCAGCAATGCGTAAGATGTTCCATAAATGTTTCCTAGGCATGGTGGGCAAAATACATACTGAACCAAAGAGCAGGTGGAGCTTCCAAATTAAGCCACAGGTACTGAGAGTAAGCAGGTCTTCATAGAATTTGCTGTGCTGCCTCTTCCTGATGGGAGAAAAATCAGACTATGTAAGGATAAGGCAGTGAGGCGTGAGGTTGTGGGCACCCTGGGCTGTGCAGTTACCAGTCTGAAGTTTCAGTCTGTCTGCTCAGTTATCTGCGCTAAAAAGTCTTGTCAAATTGAACGTGCAGCAGAGTCCTAAGAAGTGAAGTGCGAAGGTGCAGTTTGAGTTGGCTGCAGTCCATGCAGCTGTGATGAAACAGGAGGGGAAAAAAAAGATGGCATCAAGGGAAGGGTAAATTTTGCTCTTGACATCTTCAGCACTGAAAAAATATTGCAGAGGGAGAGAGGAAGAAAGATGAACATCTTGATTTTTATTACACATAAATGCAGTACCATTTCCGAAGCAAGAGTAAGAAAACAAGTTTCTATTCATGCTCTGTTTTTGCTAGTCATTTCAGTCCTTTCTGAAGTTTTCAAATTCAGGCAAATCCACCTGCAAGGCACTAATTAACTTATCTTTCAAAATACAGTCAAAGAAAAGTCGCTCAAGTAGACAGAATTCGGGAGAAAATGAATTGGCTCAGGTAGGACAGGACATTGCTAAAAATACAGAGAGACTGGAGCCCATTTTATTTGCAAAAGAATCTTCTGTAGACTTTATGTTTTCAATTTTGTCTACATTTATTCAGCTGGCTGCAGCTTTTGATTTCTGAATGTTTTGATACTCTTTTATTATTATTTTGGATAATAATTCCAACTTCTCTGGCTAGGACACTCAGGGTTTTTTTCTTTACTTTTTTTCCCCATATGGGGAGAAAAATAATTGATGCTGTATCTCCCTGAGGCTCACTCAGTGCCTGGGAGAAAAATGGCAACTGCATTTCATCTGAAAAAATGTTGCTTGAATGAAAAACAAAAAGCTGAAGCCACATGTTTGGAGCAAATGTGCTTTAACTAATGGATCCCAGTGTATTATTAACTCACAGTAACTCATAAATATGACAAGTATTTTTTTCTTTTTACACCAGCGTCCAATTAGAGCCAAATGACGCCGAGTCATTTGTGGCTGAGCGGATATCTCTGAAGGGTACTTATCTCCTGAAGGGTTGTCTGCAGGCGAGAGCCTGGGTGGGGAGGTGAGCAGGAAAGAGGGTGGCAGGAGCAAGCTGTGAACACAAGGAGACATTACAGAAAGCTCTGGCGCACGAGGTGTGGAGCAGAGCGCCGTCCATCACCGTGCCTGGAGCTGGGACCTGCAGTCGTAAAGCTGACAGCAAGGAGGAGAAAATGAGGCCTGCAGGGCTGCAATGGGAGCAGGGAAGGGTGGGAGAGGAAGGGCTGAAGAGGGAATTATGGAAGGAAAATTTCCTGACAAATTACTTTGCATTTTCTGGTTTCATTTCTGACATACGGAAGGAAATGCTCTGTGTTTTCTTAAGGAAGTGCAAATTTCTCCACTTCATCCATTTTAAATCCTCGCCATTAGGCCTTTTGTACTGAAGCATAAAGTTTGGAGGCCTTAAATGGTCATAACGTTTCCCTGTAGAATTTAGCCTCAGAAACCTACTAACAATTCTGGAGGGCTCAAAAGGAAAATCATTTTACAGCAATTTGGCAACATCCTTTTATAGGGGGGTTCATATGGAGCATCAATCTATTCTCATGGTTTCTTTACCATATTTGATGAAATATAAGATGGAATTGGAACAAGCGGCTAAAGAAAAAAGGCTGTAAACTTTGAAATGGTGTTGTAAAACACACAGTGTGTTAACGTGAAATAAGTTACAGACTTAGAAGAATTTACAATGGCTTGCTCATATAATAGTAGTACAATAGACTTGCAAGTTGCAGATGTTTTCTGGTAGATCTGGTATTTTAATACATGTTCTCCTTCAGTGAAACGGTGAGATTTAGATCTGGATAATAATAACTTAGTAACACTGGAGGACAGAGTTGAAGGAAAACTAGTAAAAGGGCGAGGGGGAGAAACAAAAAAAAAAATAGAAATCTTAATGATTGTTCAATTTAGTGATACTCTATTTCTGTGTGGAAAAAGTGTTATGTTTGCAAGTCAGTTGAACAATCAAGTTTCTTCTGCTTTCCCAGATCATTTTGTGGCCCTCATCCTGCAAGTGGGATGTGTTTCCCAGAACTCTTCACTTTTAGGATGGGACTAGAGCAGGAAAGAGAGAGAAGCTAGGAGAGAAAACAAACCCTGAGACCCTTTGCTAGCTTATGTTCCTCTCCATAGGTCCCACAGCAACCAAAGACTGTTGCAAACTGCCAGGGGCCACTTTCATCTCAAGAGACATTTTCCAAGCCCATGGGACTCTTTTGGATGAAATCATTGCAATTTTTATTTATATTTGGGCTCCTCAATGAAATCATGGCCTTTTAGTATATGACTGTATAACAACAAAGATTTAAGTTTAGACCTGCAGAGCAGTGAGCATGGAGAAAAAACAGCAGCATCTCATCGTCAGCTGTCCTGTGTCAGCCTCACAGACCAGAGCCTGGCCCTAACTCTCTCACCTCTCTGTGGAGTAGCTGGGACCTACGCAACTTCATGCCTAGAAGAATCAACCCCAGCTCTAAGTGCTGGCTGTCATTTGCTCCTGACAATGGACACATCATTATGCAATTGGAAAGGATTGCAGGAGGGTTTATGTGCTTTGTGACTGACAGCATCTTTTCCTGGCAATGCTGGTTCAGAGCAGAAAGGGGATATTTAGTTGTTAGCTTCCCTAGAAAAAACATCTTAGCCAAGGTCTGTGTACAACAATTTGGAAGAGAGAAGGATGTGCAGCACGGTCCCTCAGAGACCACCAAATTCTCTCTGAGGGCTGTATCAGTGTAGGTCCTGCACAAGAGGGCTTGAGCTGTTCTACTTTTGGGCATATTTATACTATTCACTAACAAAACAGGGATGTACTGCTTAAAAAGAACCACTGGAACCCCCAAAAAACAAAGAAAATATTCATGCTTAGTTTTTTGCTGACTTTTCAAAATTTGTTATCTGTTCTTCCTTCTCACTTAGTCTGGGTGCAGTGCAGACTAAGTAGGACAAATGGTGCAATGTGCGTACATCAAAAGGAGAGAGAACAAGGGAGAGGAAGGGGAAGCAGGCAGACTTCTCCCACTCTAGCTCTAGTGGTTGTAGAACACCTTGCCCAAATTTCCTCTGCCATCAGTGGAGTCACTTACAGAATCCAGTTCTGTACTTTGGCTACAGCTTGAGGTTTCTAATGTGACGGGGACAGGTCTAATCCAACAGCAGGAGTTCTGCTCCAAGGCCTAGTTCCTGTCATGTAAAGACCAAGAGAAGCATCTGGAAGCGAAATCAGGGCAGCTCCCTGTCTTATTTTTTGAGGACAAAGCAGTCTTTTGATGGAGAGAAGGAAATGAGTGCAGTTGTCTCAGCTCCACCCTAGGTATTAACCTAGGTCGTCATGCTCCTGCTAATGACTGCAGTCTGGACTTTGGGGCATATTAGGTGACTAATTCCTGCAAAGAAGACGGTGCAAGGAGTCTTGGTGCACTATTTTGCTTAATAGCTCTATTGAGTAAGTTTTCTTACACAAGGAAACCCTTACATAGTAGAGAAAAACTACTTTTTCAAGTAGGAAGAAAATAACGGAAGCTGCTGAAAATAAACTGTGCAGAAAAATGTTCCCCATTATTTTCTTCAACCACATTGTTTTGCTTTTTAATAGACATTTGGAAATGTTCTGTTTCCAGAGAGAACATTCATATGAATCTGTTACCGGAAGCAAATGTCACAGAAAATCTACCACAAGATTAGAGAAGTCAGGAAAAGGGAAATCAGTCAAGTCAATACTGATAGGCACAAATCTCTGTTTCATTTAGTTTTATGTCCCACAAAGAAGGGGAAGGGAAGAGGGAGTGCCAGGGAGCCTTTCTGCATGCAGTATTTGATTTTATTGGTAAGGATTTCCAGGATTTAAGTTCCCATCCTGATTTCTGAAAGAGGGAGAAGTTAAAAAAAATAATTAAGTGGTCCATAAACTTCTTGTCACAAATACTCTGAAAGGCAACCACTCACTGGAGTCATGTGTTGTGAGTGTTTGCACAGATTAAACAATTTCAGCCACCTAATTGTCTTGCAAATACCCTTTTATTATAGTTGTGAGCTTAGGGAAAGGAATTCCAGGAGGAACCTCATACACCAGAGCAGAGCAGACTTTAACACCACATAGCTACTTCTGATTTGCATCCTGGGATGAGAACTGGGCATTACATTTAAGCACACAACATCAGCAATAAATGTATCACGTGTGTGTGCTCTGCTTTTCACACTCCCTCTATAATCTGATTCAAGCACATGTGCTCTATTCAACAGAGACCTCTTTTTTTCCCTTGTATAGTTCAGGCCTGAGATCACCTACAATATGAGACAATGCCAGTATAATATTTCTTTGTATCAGACTTGCCAAAACACCACAACTCTCCACTGTGTTTAAAAAGAGGAAAAAAAAAAGAAAGAAACCACAAAGAATTTTTATTTTCTACAACCGCAATCAGAAGGCAGAAGAAGCTGCCAAATTATATGATAGAAACTCCTACACGCAGAACCCAGTAGAGTTGTAAACTGAACTTCTGTAGCTTTTCAATTGTAAATCCAGATGCTTTTATCCACAATTCTTTTCAATGACCTTTCACTTGAAAGTCAATTTGTCAGTCTACTTACAGTATCTGAAGAAATCATCAAAGCCACAACACCAAGTCATACTGAAGATGATGTTCCCTGCACAACTGCAAAGTTGCTACGCTTGTTTCCTGAGCTGGGGTGCTCACATCTTCTTCTGCCTGCAGGACTTGAACACACTCCTCACTTCAACCAACTCCAACTTCAACCAACACTCCTCACTTCAACCCCTCCTGATCTAAAGTGAGGAAAAAGAAAGGAAGAAAAATAATCCAGAAGCACAAAATCAAAGGCATTTCTAGTCACTACCCTGACCTCCATTGAGGGAGCCCCCTTAGTTACATATGGGTCCTTTATGCAGTTGAACAACTTGGGTTACTCTGAAGGCAAACACAGCTTGGATGCAATGGAAATCATTAAATAACTTCAATATATCTCCAACACAGATGGACTTGGCCTCTGGCTGCAGGGATGGGTGCATAGCACTGTGCTGGGCTTGGATCCCCCCAGCTAAGAACTAACACTGAATTCCCCACCCAGGTGGAGAGAGTAGCACAAGGGATTCTGATGTCAGCATCCAGTCCCAGTCACTGCAGCACTCCCTGCCAGAGAAACCACAGAAACATCCACTTGGAAGAAGAATCCAAGAGCTCAGATATGTTTCCTCCTTCCTCTCTTGGGTTTGAAAGACAGCTTTCAGAATTTCCAAATTTCAGGCTTAGTTGTGTTTCTGGGGTTTTCTAGGTCTGGATGAGCCAGAAACGTGTGAAAGCAATATTTGGTGAGGGTTTGATACTCTTACTTTGTTTTTGTGGTCTATAAAGGACCTTCCACACTGTGAGGATATAAAAAAGAACAAGGAAAGTTGCTTGCTGTGGGAGAGTATTTTAATGTGTGGTTTCTCACACGGAGAAAGTTCACATGTAAGTTTTGAGAAAAAGCTTCTGGCTGGTTCTAATTACCACCTACCAGTTGATTCCATCAATTATAAGGGTGGCTACACTCCCGAGTGTTGATTAATTTTACTGTTATTAATTCCTGTTTAAGTGCTGACAATGTAATCAGTCTGATGAAGAAAACAGAACTAAAACTACTGCACTGCTGAGGTCACAGGCTACAGGATTGGAATCAGCAAACAGATGATATGAGTGGTTTTGAAGAAAGTGCTGATATTTTCAGAAGATATTTCCCTCTTCCCCTTTTAGCTAGCAATGTTCGGGGGAAACACATCTAACTGGTGGGAGCTTCTGTTCATGAGTCATGAGGAGAGAGGACTCAGGGGTGCAGAAAAAGGAGCAAAAGATAGAAAGAGCAAGAAAAGCTGGCTGGCAGTCTCCAAATGCGGAAGACTAGGAGAGAAAGAATGAAAAAATTAGAGACATCAGGTGATGTGGAGCTACCCAGGGTGAGGGCCACCACAGCCATGCATTTCTGGTTGGGAGGAGAGCAAGAGTTGATGTTGGGAATCAAAATCTCTGTCTTTAGACTAATTCTCCAGTTATTAATGAAATTATTTACCACTGGATGGGGAAAAGGCCAGCAAAGATAACAGTTATTCCCAGAGATGAGAAAATCAGTTGGGATAGAGCTGGACTTGCCCTCAGCTAACATCCAAATATTATATGGAATAGAATGAAAAACGTCTCAGGTTTGGAAAAGAAACAGGGTGAGTTTGGAAGTAGAAGTACAGGAGTATGATGAAGAAATCTGTTCTTCTATTATTGGCTCAGTCAAAAACAAGCGATATTGGAAAGATCACAAGAGAGTCTGTGTTTGTGTGATTCCAGTCTGATTTCTACAAGGAAAAAGGGGTCAAAAGTTTATCCAAAGTTTAACCAGTATCTGAACTTTCCAGAGCTGAGCTGAACTGAACCTCTTACCAAAATCACTCCTCTAAATGTGATGTTATTTAGACCCACTTTTTCAGTTAACTCACTTCATGCTCTGTTATTAGACTGCCTTTGCCCTCTCTGCCCTTGCTTACTAACATGCATCTTCGGAGTTAATACTCCTACTGTGGAGATGCAGAAACTGAGGCCAAAGTTATCATGAAAGGTATTTAAACACACTCTCCCCGCACTTGCTTTCCTTGTACTCTTTCCACTCAGTGCTTTGACGTGCACATGAAACTATTTTGTCTGTCCTTTGCAATCAGGTATGTGGTTCAGCAGGGTGGATGTGGGCTGGACAGCTTCATTCACCCAGGCTGCTGTGGCTGATTCTTTCCCTGCCAGATCTTTGATCTCGGTACTATGTGGTGCTTTCTTGTTTTGCTGGTGGGTCTTATCCAGTGCCTTTGCCTTTTAACTGCCCAGCCTCAGGGGCAGGGGCAGGGTGGTCTCTGTGTGTCTCTCCACTTCAAGGAAAGTCCAGCATGAGAAAGCCATGGCTGGAAAAGCACAGTGCCTAGTAAACAAAGGGGGAAGTGTGGGGTCCAAGGGGCAGACTGATATGGGGAGATTACTGCTTTTACCCCGGAGTGTCTCCACTGGCATCCACAGGTTCTGCCCAGGGCATCTCTGCAATACCTGTACATCACCAATGTAAGAAGAGCAGTAAATTCCGTCTCTTGCATGTCTTAGTGCAAGGTGCAGTTTGAAACAGCAGAACTGTGTTTCAAACCAGCCACGCCAGCCTAAGAAGCAAAATAAATTCTTCTTGTGAAGCAGTCCTCACGTAGTCTAGCAGTTATATCTACAGAGGTACTGCTTCTTCACAGCCATGAGCCATATACTCTGCAGCAAAAATCTTGTGGGCTTTCACATAGCCATGAGATTAAAAGCAAATCCTCAAAATTATTTAAGATCTGAGAGAGCAAAACCCAAAAAGTGAACTCCAAAGCTATATAAATTTAGGAACCCAAACTCAGCTCAGAATTTCATCCTTAGACTTAATCTGTAGATTGATAAATGTATTAAAATCAGGGAGGCTCTGAAGTTCATTCCAACAGATACTGGAAATGTATCCCAAAAAATTGTTCAGATTCCCTCAGGCAATTTTCTCTTCCTAGCTGACTTTCCTGTTTCAATAGCAAGAAGAGATGCAACTTATAAAAAGATATCACTTCTCTTCTGTCAAATACTGCACATTCCAGAGTGCTTGCTCATGCTACATCCTTCCCTATGGAGCTGCTGCCTAACTTTCCCAAAGCCGATATTAATATCACAGACCATTATAATACAGTTATTTTCATGGAAGCCTGGGAGGAAGTCACATGGCATTAATTGGCCCCTGGTGCCCATAAGGTCTCAATTTAGTTTGTTGTTTTTACTTGCATAAGCAGTAATGAAGTGAAAAGCTGAGGAAGTAGCAGTGATTGTCTTAAATAAGTAATTTTTTAGTACCTGATTTGTTAATGAATAATTGTTCCACTTAACTGGATGAATGTATTTATTAGGCAGTTTGAGGGGACATACACACCCGTTCTCCACCAGACAAACTGTGTTTTCACACTTTCTCTGCACCTACAAGGGCTGGACTTCCTTGGGTACTGGTGACAGTGTCCTCTGTCTGTGATGTCCTTGGGCCAGGCATTATCCCAGCTCCCTGCCAGGGAGGAGCAGGGTGTGGTAGCTGTGCAGGCACCTTCTTCTGTCTGTGTGCTTTGCTGAGAAACTGATCACAGTATTAAAATAGACACACACACCTAAGACCAGCACAAGGGGCCTTTCTTGCCAAATACTTCTGCTCCTGTCACCTGCCAGTTCAAAGCAAGTACCACTCTTCCACTGGTGCTGCTGCCTATTAACCATATGTGCCCAATTTTGAGACAGCCAGAGCTGTCAAACTGGTCTGGCTAAAAATTTGGCAGCATGTGTGCCTGTGCGTGCTCTGGCAAAGAGGGGTCCCTGTGTCTGATTGTGAGCAGCACCAGTGCAGCAGAGAGGTGGGGAAGGGCACAATCCTGAAGGCAAAGGGCCTTCCAATTATTTGCAGAACTGCTTAAAAAAGATAATTCATGTCAAACATTTTGTTCAGTAGCAGATTTTATGTTAAGCTTTTTTTTTTTGTCACAAAATATAATTTCTGTTAAATGTTTTAACTTTTGCTAAGAAATGTTACTGTCAGCTCACAGGAACAGTAATTTGTCTGCCTCAATCTTCTCAAGGATTTAGAAGTCCCAGCTAAACACTTCCTCCAATATCATCCTCAGGGAGGACAGCCACAATGCACCATGACATCCTTCCTTCATGACAGGGAGTGCTTGCAGGTTAGGAGGAATGCACAGTGTCAGTCAGTTGGGAATGCGTTTATCCATTCATATGAATCAATACCTGAGGCAACTAATCCCCACAAGATGTCATAGCAGCATTTCCTAATTGAAACTTCCTTCTTTCCAATACCCCCCAAACCTGAAGATTTTACAATTAATGGTATTTTGGATAAATCCCCAGGTTTTCACCCGTCTAAGAAAATAAAAGTATTTTGCCACGTATTTTTAAATGGAAAAATGATATTTGTATATTTATGAGCCTACATTTCTCAGTCTACAATCAATGTAAAAGAAAACCTCAGGTGGAGTAAGTAAAGGACTGCATCCCTCTAGTCCACTAAATTCTATAACTGTCCTGATATTTTTGAGCACTGACACTGTGAGACATTCAGTGCTGGATATTTTAGCAATAACTCCCAACTTTTGCCATGTTAACTTCAGCTGCTTCCAGAGCTCTCTTTTTGCCACAATCCTCAGTTTCTCTTCTTCCCAGCAGACAAGGGTTCCTCTCTCATTCTCTACAAAGCTTGCATACTACAGTCATGCCTAATCAATACAAAAAATCTTAGTAGTATCAAGAACCAAATATTAGTGCTGATGGAAATGTTTTCGGCAGGTTGACACTTCACCAAGAAATGCTCCTGGAGAGTATCTGGGCCTCTGAAAAGTTACAGATTATCCATGTCCCAGCTCTTCCAGCCTTCTTCCAAGGTTCTGCCCCTTAAAATTATGGAATTGTTTAGATTGGAAAATATCTTTAGGATCATTGAATCCAACCATTAACCCGGAACAGCCAAGGCCACCACCACTAAACCATGTCTGTAAGGACCGCATCTACATGTGCTTTAAGTAACTCCAGGGATGGTGAATCCACCACTTCCCTGGGCGACCTGTTCCAGTGCTTTGCAGCCCTTTCAGTGAAGAATGTTTGCTAATATCCAATGAAACTTCCCTTACTGTAATTTGAGACCATTTCCTCCTGTCCTCCTTTGGGTGATCAAGGAACCCATTAGAAGCAGAAAGTCCTTACAAAAGAAAAGGCTGGGTTTTTTATCTGAAATCAACCATTTCAGCGTAATTCCATTCCAGAAATATCTGAAAGGCTTTTTTGTTTTTATTCCAAAGCTGAATGAAAACAGTTTTTGAACTTCAACAGTTGTTACAAAATGGAATTGTCATCTTGTGGACAGCACCACTGAGCATATGGTGTTACTGTCAAATAAATCTTGTTTAATATCAAAATGGATAACATTGCTCTGATTGCATTTCACGGTATATTTTTAACTCACTCAAGCCCTATCTTTTCTCATCTAAATAGACCTCTCAGAGAATCTCAGAGATTTCCTGCAGAACTATTTTGCTGTGCAATGTATTTTGCTATGCAAGCTATCATCTTTTTTACAGCATTTTTATTGCTTTGCAAGGACAACCACAACAGGAAACAGTGTTTTCTTCCTCTTCCTGGGAGCACTGGACATCTAGCAAGAAAGTTTGTCCACCAAACTTGACAATTTATGGTTCATTTTTGTTGTTCCAATTAATTTGGATTATACGGAGAATAATTCTTATTTTTTTCCTTAAGTTCTCAGTCACATCAAAGTACCCCTGCATTGTTAATGTGCATTTAAATATTTGCTGAAGAAAGATCCTTAGATATCCAACCATACTTGGCTAACTGTGGAAAATTGTGCCTCCACTCCTGCAAATTTCTTATCAATGTGAAATTTCTTGTAGGATTCAAATCTAAGGTAAAAAAAAAAGTATTTTAACATATTTGCACTTGATATGACTGTGAGGTACAGCAGTGTAACTATGTCCATTACACCTGAGCAGAGGTGAGGTTCAGGGAGGTGAAAATTCACATCCTTGAGTATTTGGGTGCCTTTCATTTCAAATCCTGTTTGCAGAGCTGAACAAATATAGGTCTTGAAAATTTTTGAGAAATCGGGAGCAAAATAAAGAAGTGGCCTGAGGTTTCTCAGCACTCAGCTCAGGTGAGGCAAGCACCTGCATCATCTGTACCTTCCTCATCCTAAGAATGTCTGGCTGTCCAGTAAGCTCTGAAGCTAAAACCCTACACTTCCACCCTGCATTTCTTTATTTTAAAAAGAGATATAGAATATTTTTTCTGCAGTTTGTTTGCATTCAGTTTTATTTTCAAACTTTTTTGCTCTTTCTGAAATAGGAACTACTTGCATACAGACCAAGCTGAACAAGTCTTTTCAGCTTCCTCTGTCTCAATTTCTCTTTCTGAACAGTGAGAACAATGAATCTTCTGTAAAAGTACTGATTACCTATAGATACAAAGAGTGATTGAGTCAAATTTTACCTGATACATCCCAGTATAGATCACTTTTTTTTTTTATCTGTACCTATGTTTGTGCTGAGAGGTGCAAGAAGATTTGTATTCACAAACTTTGCATCATGATTTAAGGCACTACATCTTTATCTGGTATTAACAGGCATAGCTTCATCCACAAAGCTCTAACAATCAGGAGACCTATGACTGTAGAAAGCAGGAAAGGCATGCACAGCACTTCCCAGGGTTTTCTCCTGACTTGAGCTCCTTTTGTCCAACATTTAACAGGAGGCCCAAGCTAAATAGGACACGAGAGGGCAAAGGAATGATACTAATTCACAGACAACCTCATAAAACTATCCTTGCAGGCCCTTTAAAAAGTTTTAGCTGTCTGCCAAACAGATGAGGTCACCATGAGCAGTCAGCAAGTTTTGCTATGCAAGAAAAAGCTCTGTTCAAATTTTGCTTAAATCAGTAAAGGGGTAAGTTCAATAGAGGGGATCACAGTCTGGCCACTGCACACCTATTTCTTCACCAGGCAGCCATCACAAGTGGACAAATTTGTGCTTCAGTCTTAACTTAATGGTGTCCATGGGTTAAGAAAATACATGTGATCTAAAGGTTGTTTCCATAGAATGCTGATTCACAGTTCAGCAAAGCACTTCAGGATGTGAAAGTGGCGTAAGTTTAGTTTGTCATTACCTGCTGCTTCATGCAGAAAGGATCTATCTTGCACACAGGGAAAGAGCCTTTTGTACTCCCGTGGGTCAGGGTGCTCTCAGTGTTTTCTTTTCTTCGCATAAGCTATCTCATGAAGTAAATAAAAAGGATTGCTGAAGAGCTCCATCTGCTCTTCTCTTTTCAATGGGGAAGAAAAAAATTGCTTTCCTCCCCACTGCTTTTTGAATCTTATAAATACATCATTTGCATACCAGATTACTCTTCAGTTGAGATCATAATTTGTTCAAGTATATCTTACATTTCCATTTTTGTATTTTGTCATAACTTCCCCGTTCCACATTTATCAAACAAATCTTAACCAACAGCTTGGTTTTGTTTGTTTGGTGTGGCATGGGTTTTTTTTTTACAGACACAAAGATTATTTATTTATTTGTTTGTTTATTTATTTATTTATTTGGCAAATGGTAAGATTTTTTCTCATTGTTCTCTTTTCCAGTTCTTTTTTACTCTTGCTAAATGCATCAGTCCATTAAGCAATGAGCCTGTTACCACTCCATAGCGCCCCCCACCCCCACAAGGATCACTTCATCTGTCACAAAAATTTAACAGTGAAGTACTTAGTATTTTATACTGTCACTCTTTTACAGGAATAATAAGGATAGTTAAATGAGGTTGTTTGTGAATTATCATCTATAATTTTCCCTTTGTCATCTGTTCACTCTGTCTGAGACCCTTGGCCAGAGCAGAAGAAAATGAGTGCAATTGAATATAAAACCTAGGGAAATGCTGCACCTGATTTTATTTTGCTTGACAGTTGGAAGAAAAGGGAGCAGCTTCAATGGTGGTGCTAAGCTTGTGAATGCCAGGTGAGGATTAAGTAATTCAGCCAGACAAGATAATTAGTGTACATATGCTCTGATTCAAATAGAGAAAACCAGGCTTACCAAGCTCTTTAGAAACACTGGCCCTGTTAAACAGGGTTGATCTGAGATTTGAATGCTCAAGTTTTGATGTGGCAAACCTGCCTAGCTCAAAAAGTGGCTCCAAGAGGTCCAGAACTGATGGAGTCAAGTCCAAGGAGTCCTTGCCAGTGCAAATTTTCTGAATGCTACAATGACTCAGCTCATTAGATTTTCCTCAATAAGAATTCTTAATAAGAATTCTATTCTCAATAAAAATACTAGCATAGAATTTTGTTCCTTTAGACCTTGTCCTCTCCAGTTTCTATTGAATTGAACTGGCAGAATCCAAAGTAACTGATGGGAAGGACAAGCAAATATTCAGCCATGCACTGACACCCACAAACACACGCAGAGAACACAATTGCCTGAATTCAATTTCCTTAGGAAGTAAGACTGAAACTGAAGTGTGTACATGGAACAGCAAAGCAGGGCAGCCAGACCTTGGAAGGCTTTCAGCCAGATCCCTGTCTTCTGTAAATCAGTGTGGAGGACAATGGAGCATTACCAATTTGCACCAATTTGGGTCACCTACCTCTATTCTTGACTAGTCCGTTTTATATCCAGTCTTCACAGAATGAAATTGTCAGGGTTTTGAGACCAGGATCAAAGATGTGTTGGAATGAAGGTTTTCTAGGGAATTGAAAATCCACAAGGGATAGAGCATGTAGGCTAAATAATATTATTTTAAAGTAATGACTACAATATTTTCAGGAAGTTTGCTTTCCCTAGATACATCCCATTTTAAGGCATCACTATTTAGTCTCATAAAGACGGCTATTGCTGACAAAATAACCTCCAGTTCTCTTTTGCTGTTTCAATTACTGCATTGATCAATCCAAAATGTCTGTTTGCTTGACATGACTGAGAGTGTAAATTATCTGAAATGTGACACAGCATTGCAAGATGATTTGAATCACCCTTTACATCTTTTTTCCTTCCTTCAGAAGGAATTATGTTGAGCCAAAAAAGAAAATTAAACATTATTTAGGGAAGCACCTACAGCTGTTATGGCCTGCCTTGATTCAGTGTCCTAAATAAAACTACAATGTTGTGTTCCATTTAAAAACAAACAAACAAAAAACAAAAAAGCAAACAAAAACCAAGACAAAACAAAAACAAACAAACAAACAAAAGTAAATATAAAGGAAACACCAAGTAAGTTCCTCTGGACACAGTTTATTAGGGTACCTTTGTCCCCAAGTGATTTATCTTTGAGGTCTTTTCTGCCGAATTTCTGTATACATAATTGTGTTTCCATTTTGTAGCAAACCATTGTCAGGCAGGACCCTGAGACAGTAGTACAAGTTATACTTATTTCTGCATTTCATATCCTTCCATGTTGTGGTGTGTTTTTGTTTTATTAGTATGCTTATTGTTTGATTTGTAATTTTGTAGTTTCCTTATGTTGTTTCCTTTTTGTCCCTGCCCTTTTCCCAGAACTTTCGTCACTTCTCCTGTTGTTAGATGCCAGTTTCTCTCCAAGCCTGCCTCCCCTTGAGAATTTTGCCTGTCAGTTTTGTATTTCTCCAAACTCTATTAGTTCCCTGAAAATGTTCTCCTCCCTTGAAATTTTGTATTGGTTTATACATTGTATTCCCTGCCTTGTTTTTACTCCCAATTCTCCTGATTTGTTAAGGATTGTATCCTCCCTTGAGACCTGCCCCTGTATATAAATCATTGTCTGCCCCCAATTCGGGGTCCTGGGACAATGGAGAAGAGAAGTTTTACCATCAAATAAAGCCACCCCAGGAACCGTGTTGCTGCTCCTTTGTTTCATACTGTGCCGTCACTGGTAGCTGGGATTTTGCGGAGCTCGGGGGCGGGGGAACTCTCGCCACCCCCATCACCATCTAGCCGAGGCCGAGCAACGCTTCCAGATAATTGGAAATTTCAGCTGAGGTCTTTGTAAAGAGAAAAAAAATGAGGCCAGAAGTGAGTTAAGATTCATGCCCTCTACGACATAAAAACTAGCTCTTAAGAAAAGAGTGTCATCTAAAATGGCAAGTAAATGTGTTTTTAAGATGTTCAGTGTAGCAAAGGTCAGTAATGTGGATATTGTGCAGGTTGTCTGAGCATTTATTAATTGACTTTACTGTGCAGGTGACCAAGCACTGGAACAGGTTGCTCAGAGAGGCTGTGGAGTCTCCCTCACTGGGGATATTCACGAACCATCTGGTTACAATCCTGTGCCCTGTGCTCTGGGGTGACCCTGCTTGAGCAGGGACTTTGGACCAGACAACCCACTGAGGTCCTTTCTGACCTGACACACGCTGTGATTACGTGATTCCATGTTCTGCACAAGTCAAATATATCTCCTGTAATGCCAAAAAAACCCCATAATTCATATGGCAAAGCAGGCATGCATGAAAGTGATAACCCAATTTTGCTCAAGTTTTTTTTTAACCAACAGGCTATGGGCTTTTCTCAGTTTGTTCCTTCTTTCTTCGTGGTTACATGAATCACAGTAGAGAAATGAAGACTGTACCTACCTAACCAGATTTTGGTCCAAGATATTATACTTTCATTCATGTGAATTTGTAACCACTTGGTCATTGGTCATGACAAAGCACAAATTATCTTATTCCTTGCCCCACACCCAGATCAAATTCAAGGCACTTCATGTCAAGTCTCTGTACTCTGTTGTTTCTTCTAGTGACAGGGTGCGTGAGTAGAATCTGTCTTTCCAAAACTGCTGGGAATGTCCTCTTCTAAGAAGACATTTCATACTCTACAAAATAGTTTTCCTTCAGGAAAACTTGTTGAATAGAGCTGACATCAACTCAAAATCCAGAATCAATGCCCCCTTAGATTCGTGTAGATGTTCAGACACATTTTCAAAACTTGGCCACTCTCTCATCTGCTTGATAACAGTAAGTTATCAAGTGCTGAAAGTGCCTCTGAGGCACTTTATGAAGTGACTAATGGGCATCATTTCAACTGCTCCTCCTCCTGCCAACAATGCCAGCACCCTGATGCAGCATGAAACAGCCCTGTGTTGTCAGCTCTCTCTTCACTGCTGCTTCCTCATGAATCCAAGTAGCCTTCCAGCATTTCCCACAAGGACACCTTGTTACCCACAGCAATTTGTATATATATAAGTATGGTTGATACTGAGGAGCTCCTTGTGCAGACTGTCTCCTACCTCTCAGAACATTTCCAAAATATCTGTCCCAGTTGTTAAAGAAAATGAAGCTGTGTGGATAGGAAAATTGTCTGCAAAGATGCAATGTTTGGCTTCTTTCCTCAGATCCAGAATGTACTATGTGTTCCTTGGATAATGGACAACATGTTGGGTAGTTCCAGATAAGGTATCCAATAACTCTATTTTGTGTCCCCACTTTTTTTGCCCTTGTTCCAGAGAAAATTGGACAAGTGCCTGAGAAATAATTTTATTGTGTGGATAGTTGCTATGAAAACGTACTCTGCTATTTTTTCATTGACCTCTAAAATGAACTCCCTAATTAAGTGCAAATGGGAAACTGACTTGGAGCAGGTTGTCTCTAATCTTGGACAAGACAGACACAGTAAAGTTTATGAACTTGATAGCCTGAAGCTGCCAAAAGTAAATTTTGCTTTTCTTCCATTCACTGCACATAGAATATCTATAACATGTTGCTGAAAAATATAAAAAAGGGGATTCTTTAGACATCTGCTTGCACTGAAAATATTTTTAAAAAAGGGAAAGGTGGATAATATTCCAGATGATAAACATTTGTGCAAATTAATTTTTTGTGCAGTAGCTTTTATCTTCTTCTTAAAGAATCTTTTCTTCTTACTGAGTTGCACCAGTATGTAAGAAATTGCACTCATATTAAAAAAAAGTTCCTATATGCTGTGGAACTTATTCCTCCTAAACTTATATATAGGTGACCAGTTAATAGAGAAAAAAAAGACTAAAATTGCCTGCAATATGCAAATTTCAGTTCTTGCTAAAAGTGAACCTAAGTTTATAGTGAAGTTACAGCAGAATATGAGTTCATTGCAAATGATATATGTATGTATGCAGGTAGAGCTACCAGAGATTTCCCACTTCAAAAATCATGAGCAAAATTTTATGGAACTGTCTCACATGGACATGCCAGGCCAAGAGGAAAGTGATGTAACAATAAAGAACCCGCCACATGGGTGCTCTCCTTCTATGTAGTCTGAACGATGCCAGACCAGTACTGAAGAACTACTTGAAGTCCAAGGCTGGAAACTAGGCTTGAGAATGCCCTCAGAAGTAGGGTAGGTAATCCTGCAGAGTGCTGTGCCTCCAGGAGGTCCCTGTGGGTGCCTTACACTCATGCAAGGCACCAGTGGAGTGAGCAGGTGCTGCAGCTCCTTGGTCACCTGCAGCTCCTTGCAGCTCACCTCAGCCTTGGTCACTCTTGTTTTTGCCCAGCCTTGCCTCTGCTGTGTTTATAATCTGACCACAATCTTGTGCCTTACCCTGATTTTATCACCTTGATCTCAAGGCTAAATCCACTCTTGTCATCTCCACAACATTCTTTCAGCTCATGTGCTTCGTAAGAGAGAGGGCACTGCCAAGGCTGATCTGACATCAGGCCAGGGGACCACAGAGGGTTTCTCTTACTGCTAAACTGTAGGGCATTAAGAGTAATGGAAAGGAAGAGGAATCCAAATATAACTGTGAAAACTAAGATAGCTGAAATATGGGCCAGAGAATGAATTTAGCTTCTGTCTGAAAATTTTCAGGTTTTTTTCCCAGACTTCTGGCTACAGCTATGTGACTGTGTTTCTGGCAAAAAACAGAAGTAGCTCTGCTGATATCAGTGTGAATCTGATGGAAGATCAGTCTCAGACTCAGGAGATTTATCCATCTGTTTTATCCAAAAATATGTAGTCATCATAATCTGAAATGTGTTTTTTTACCTATTCATGCACATTAAAATGCTGTTAAGTAAGAGAGATATGAAGTCCTTTCACCAACCCTTGTAGCACATCTGCTGGAAAGATCACCTTTCATCAGAAAGGAACGTTTTTTTTATGAGTGACAAAACTCCTCTGAAATCCTTATTTCCCAGGGATGTATTTTTCCCTAGGAAAAATAATTACTTTTGCCCCATGGGTCTTTTCTAATAAGACCTTCATTTGCCTCCTTGACTTTACCCTTCATTAGTGACTTGTCAGGCTTCTTGGGAGTAAAATTAAAGGGTCATTTTCCTCTTTTAAGTTTGCAAGCAGAGACAATCTAGAAAGTGAAATTACAAATGCATGAGGAAACTGATGCTTCTCTCACTGCAACAGACTTTTGTGACAAATGACAAATTTACACCATTGCAAGTGATATGAAGAGGAATATCCGCAGTGTTTTAGGATGAAGAAATAGGGCAAGAAATGTCAAGTGACACAAGAAGGGTCATTAAGGCAGATTCTAGGGTAGGAATTTACTCACACTTCTGCACTGCAGTGGATATAAATATTTACCTCATCTTGCTTTGCATTCAAGTGTTAAGAATCCAAACGTGAGTGCATATTGCATGTAGCATAACTAAGGGCTGATTACAGAATTCTCTGAATACAAGGAGGGCAGTGCTTCTTCTCTAACATAGATTTACTATCTGCCATTTGGCAAAAACCTAACTTTCCACTTTTAGCACTGTCTCTTACAAAATGCTGAATGGTCTCAATTCTCCTGGTGCCTAGAATCTTGTACCACACAGCCCTAAACCATGGTAACCTGATGTGCATAACTGAAGTGGTACCTCACAAAAACACACATGGTTCTTGCACTGAAGAACTGTAGCGGTCATACATAGGCAGAAATGAGAAGACACTGCTGTAGAAGCTGTGTGTAGAAACCATATCTGAATTTTGCTCTGCTACAAAGCTGCTCCCTAAAACTACTTCAATAACAAATGTCATCCTTAGGTCCAGCAGATCAAAACATGACATGTAAGTCCATCTATGCAATTCAAAGCCCTTATGCTGCCCAACTTCTTAAATGTACTCTAATTTGGTTTATGTGTAGATATTAGTACTTAGGGTTACACCACTTAAATCTTAGTACATTTCCCCTGTAAGTCAACCTTGGCTTTGTTTGTCCTGACTTTGTCTTGATTTTGGCTCTATTGTGATCTTTCCCTCCAAATTTAATATAAAGGAGTTCCTCACATTTGTGGAACAAACACCTGCTGAAGTCCCTTGGGCATCTTGAGTCCAAGGAGAACAATAAAAAAGGTTTATCTTAAATGTAAGATTTGGTAAACTGATTTCTAGTAATAGGCAGGAGTGCATCATAATTCCAAGATGGGGTTTTCCCCAGAGTGAGCCCTGAATGTGAGGTGCCTTGAGAGCGTGAGAACACTTGCCTGATAAATAGATATCCCTGCGACAGTTTCTCCACTGATTTTTTCACCTCATAAATATGTCACTTTAACTCCATACTTATTTTTAAGACTTTTTCTACCAACTCTGATGAGATGGAACTATCCTGAAAGTATTTAAATACTGAGCTGGTCTTCCATTTGTGCTTTTGTTTGAGATAAAAAAAAAGTATTAATTTAAAAAATCAAGTGCCATTTTAGGCTCAGATATGTTGGACCATCATGTCCCATCTTCATTTTGTCCTGAAGAGGCTGGCTCTATGTTCAAGTGGTGCCATGTGAGAAAATGAGTTCTGTTGGAGTTTGTCTCTGAGCTTTCAGAGCTGCAAATGCTTTGGAGAAACAGCAAGCAGTAGAATGAAAAGACTGGAAATCTATTTCAGACTCTATTGTAGATTTCCTATGTTGCTCTATAGGCAAACATTTAGGTCCAGGTTTTCAAAAGTCATCAATTAGGTAGTTAACAAATTTATTCTGAAAGAGTGATGGCTTGTACAACATCCAACTGCTAATGTCGCACTCCCTCAGTTCATGGCCCCTACGGGATTCTGCAGCATACCCTATAAATACTGACTTTCTATACCAAATAAATATATTTTTAATATTTTTTAATGAATGTTATATTTTCTTTACGTCATAATAAATTTAAACTTGATGCTGAGCATGCATACATTATTCAAAGGAGGATAGACAGTGATTACTGGAAGACTTCCGAATAGGAAAGGCTGACAACATTAGAACTGTTCGGTTTAGAGGTGAAAGGCTAATACAAGAAACAAAAAGAAGAAATTATAATTTAAAAACTAATAGAAGGAATAAATACTATTGGTGCTTTATATTTCTTTATACTTCAAAAGGGCCTATTGATCATTTTTTAGCAATTGGCTAGATTGACTACCAGACTAAATGAACTTCTTGAATCCCACTGGGTAATTCCTAGAGCAGGCATGGAAATGTGATGTGTGGTGCAGGCCGAACTGAGGTCCTACAAATGCATTCTTGGTCATTACTCATTTTAAGGGAGTCCAATGCACTCTTAAAGATTTGTAAAGGGCTTGAAGTTCTCTTATACAGGGTGTGAAAAATTGTGTGTGTGAGAGCATGTGTGTCTGCACGTGCTTCTTTTAGAGGGTTTTAATTTATATACAGAGACTTTTGGACACAAGTAAACACAACCATACATAGTTTCATGTCATCCTGAATTAATCCATCTGGCCAGATCTCAGTGTCATGGACTGGATTCATTCAGATAATGAAAGAGGAAAATAGACAGATTAGTAAAGCAAA
>VYZP01075221.1:0-17369 GCA_013400635.1 Hypocryptadius cinnamomeus
TCCTCTCCTCTCCTCTCCTCTCCTCTCCCTATGCAAGAGTCTCAATTTTGGTGAATAATAACTATAATACTTGGCACGTCTATTCCTCCTGTGACTGAGTTGTGTTCTTCCTAACTGCATGGGTACATCTACATAGACAGACAGAGTTATACGTGTCAGACACAGAGCGACCTTCTTTCCTGCCAGTCAATACTGTTAGTTATTGTTGTGATGCATTGTGACCTAGAACAGAGACTAGACAGAGTTAAAGAATAAAGTAAGTATTTATTAAAAGGCCTCAAAGGACACACCTTGGGCAGCCCAGCCAGGGCTGCACAGTCACAAAATGGACAACGGTCACGATGGCTCTCACTTTTATAAGTTCTGGTCCATTTGCGTATTGGAGTCAATTGTCTCAATATAGCTTTAGCCCATAAAGTCCCATCTTTCTTGTTTTTCTCTCTTCAGTCCACATTGCTTATGGTCTTGGGCCTGAAATTTGGATCAGTTGTCCTTGGTCCCCAGCTAGACAAGGAATTTTTTTGTCTTAGCTACTCTGTGAAGAGAGCTTACTATCCCCTAATATGAAGAATTACACACTAAAGCAGTCCAGAATCTGAAATATATAAAGCTAAAATCTGAGGCATCAGTATTCATGTTATAGTTTCCCATTCAATGAATGAGAAAGGTCCAGCCATGTACCTTTAATAGAAATGAAGTGACATCTTCAAGGTTTTCATATATTAGGTGGTGATATCTTCTGAGGGCAACTCAGAACCGCTTTTACTGTGGAAAGATGTTTAGCAAATGACAGAACACTATTTCAGCTGGCTTGAAATGTCATCCATAGCTTGTTCCAAAAAATGATACCTCATTGTTGCAGGATCTTCCCCTTCTCTTTGATACTTGTGTCTCTCTTATGTATTTTTTTTTCTTTTCTTGATGTAACATTTCTAGATGCATTGAGAAAACATTGCCTTGTGTCTCTTTGCCCTATTTGCTGAAGTCTCTATGGAAGCTGTATTCAATATTCCTGAAATGAAATCTGTACTATTACAATAACATGTAAAGACAGTTAAATGACAGCAACTAAATACAAGCATTTTTAACCAAATGGACTGAATTAGAGGATGGCATTATTATAATTTTTGAAAGGTCTGTGACAAACCACTCAGACCTTCAACTTTAGAAGATGATGCAATCAGTATAATTTCATGGTTTAAATTGATAATACTCTTCAGAATAAGAATTTTGTGACATTGAGCAAGTTGCTTATTCTACTTAAGTATCAGTGTCCTCATTTGCATAAACTTAAAGAAAAATTATATGTAGCCTGCTACACTGTGAATTAACATGCATTGCTTTACAATTGCTACCAACTACAACAATTATCACACATCTGGAAACCAGGATTCAGGAAAAGGTAGCCTCATAGCTTTATGGAATACTATGCTTAATCTTTATAGATAACATTTCTCTAAGTCAGAGGGAACTGAGAAAATGAAAAATGGCATATTCCCAGAATAATTCTTTCAATTTCTAGTGGCATAGGAAGTAAAACTAATCCTGAGATTTGAGGTTTGAGTCTCCATATGCAACTCTCACGTAGAAATAATAGCTGGACTTAAGAATTAGTAAAATACTTAAGCATATAAATTGAGAAAGTTTATAGGTGCAAAGGCAATTAATTATGCTCAGAATACTGTTGCCACAACAGGAAGAGCTTGCAGGGAGTGCATTAGTGAAACACTGTAGATATGTCATAAAATCAGCCTAAGACAGCCATCTAGATTTGTCTAAATTCTATGAAAAATACCTTTATTGTGTAAGCTGAATTTAGGTAGGTTTTTAAAGTCACATCTAGACTGCTTCTGCTGGATTTATATGCTACAAGACTGTTTTCCATAACAACCCTTGAGTCTCTGCTTAACCGTGGAGACACCTACAATACTGTGCTACCTAATTTTTTATTTCTGACCTTGTACAGAATTGACTTGCTTTTTGGCTTCAATGTGGAGATTTGACTCTAGCCTTCAGTCCCAAAAGAATTCAGAAACTAGAAAATTTCTAGAACTTCTTTATGCTGGTTCCAGTTCAGTAAATATTATCACATTCCATCAACCAGGCTGAGCCTGCAAAAACAATTATGACCCTGTATGATTTTATTTCTAAGGCATGTCACAGCATGTAAATGTAAACATGTAAATGTAAACATGTAAAACTTAAAAGAAGCATACATATCTTAGTTTTCTTGAAATATTCTATTTTGATCAAGTACTTGCTTTTTCAGCTTATGTGACACTTTTAACTCATGGGTATTCTTGGTTCTACAATATATATTATATTGAACCATCTGTGGCTTCTAAAGGTTTGTGTGGTCCCTAGTGAGAGATAATAGTGTTTTCTCCCCCTGCAGTCAATCAGTCAGCATGGTTATATCAGATCTGTGGTTCATCAAACGACAAGGCAGTGTGTCTTTTCCTCTCCAAAAGAGAATCTGGAGGTGTTATAGCTCATGAGCATTTGGAAAATATGGGGGAATAGAAATGTTTTGGAATATGATGGTGAAATTGAAGGGGTAAAGGTGTTGTGGAGGTACACAATGGTACATAACAAGACATAAAGGATGACATGAGAGAAACTGGGATTTTAAAACCATCCAGCACTATAGCTATGACTCTTTTGGGAAGAAAGGAAAGATGGAAGAAATTATTTTACAGGGATGCAGGCCATCTAGCAGGAGAAGAATGTTACAGTGAAGGGTGGAGTCACTGAGTAGACCTGAGGGAATCCTAGTAATGGGGAAGAGGATATCTGAGGCTTTCACTGTGTAACAGAAGGGAGAAGGACAGGGAGACATTGATTTTGAGAATATATTATCTGATGGCATTCAAACTGGCATTAACCTGGCCCGGCCCAGCTGAGCCCCCATCGGCTGCCAGGCAGGGTGAAGGGAGGCCACTGGCCCCTGGCACTCTGCAGCTGAGCCCTGGCCTGGCTCCTGAGATCCTATTTGTTCCCCTCCCACACCGCAGCTGCTGCTGAAACCTCCCTCATAAAACAGCTCTGGCCACAAGCTACCGAGCCCGGCTGGGGAGATGTGACCTCCTCCTGGCCCTGGGTGAGATATGAACTCTTTCAGTGCATAGATAGGACTTGCAGACCTTCAATCCTCCCTCGAGTGAGAAAAAAGAACAGAGTGAGAACACATAGAGGAACAACATGAACACACCAAGGTTAGTAAAGAAAAAATCAAGTTCCAAGTAGAAGGGATGAGGTGATCCCTTAATTTTGGACCTGAAATCCTCTTGTAAAGCTATGGAAAAGAATGTAATTGATACATCAGACTCTTTTTCCCTGTAACTCATTGAAAGTAGGGGCAGATTTAGTGTTCAAATTGTAGATATGTGCAAAATTGTATGAGCCTCCATGCTAAAGCAAGCAGATGTTGAAGTATCTGTGATCCCATGAGAAGTTTCAAGAGACTGAGAGAAGAGAGAGAGTGATGAAGACCCTTTGCTCCTAGGGAGAGAAGAAGAAGACTTCTGTTCTCAGAGATGAAGATGATCTCAGAGATAGATAAAGAGAACTCTTGCTCTTAAACAGCTCATCCTTAAAATACTACCCCATGAATTGATATGGCCCATAAACACAGCTGTGGGAAAGCTGTGAAAGATGGGAGGGACTTCACGATTGCAGATTTTCTGTGCAGCTGCTATTCGTGGAAGTTAAAAGCCACAAGAGAACTGTTTTCTCGTGGAGAAGTCTCCACAAATTGACAAGAGGGACTCCTCTCCCTTAGTGCACTGAAGAAAGACTATTCTAGAGGTGGTAAGCTGACTGAATTGTTTCTGTACGTTGTTAGTAGGAAAGAAAAGGTTGTATGGGGGAGGAGAAGTGTTCCAAAGGTTTTGTTCTGATTCTTATTTTTCTTTCTTTTAGTTACTGTTAATAAACTTTTATTAGTACCCTTTTAAAATTTTGAGCCTGCTTTGCCTTCCTCCTAATCCTATCTTGCATCAGGAAATGAGTAAATAATTCTAGAGGGTACATGGGCACTTGGCCAGCACTGAACCCACCACAACTACTGAGTCCATTGTGACATGTTCATTTTTGTGTTCAAGATTGTGGTATATTCTATTTCTATTTATTTGAAAAGTGAAAGGCACAGCAACACATGCAGAAGCTACAGATGAAAAGATTTTCAGTATTTTCCCTGACAGTTTCTTCTCCAGATGTCTGATTGAATAGGCACATTGCAGCCACATAACTTTACAAGGTTTTGAGGTTTAGATTGAACTACTTCCCCACATAAATATTATTTATTAAACTAGTGTTTGATATAAATATAAAATAAACTTCATAAATAAAAAAACTTCAAGATATCCTAAGCAAAATGTAGTCAGCAAAGGGTTAAAAGAAACCTAACATTTGTTGATAAAGAAATAAATCATAAAATAATTGAATATGCTGAGTTGGAATGGCCCCATCAGGATAATTGAAGTCCAACTCAACTCCTGGCCCTGCACAGGACAACCCAAGAGTCACATCATGTGTCTGAGAGTGTTGTCCAAAGTCTTCTTGAACTCTGTCAGGCTTGGTGCTATGATCACTGCCCTGGGGAATTTGTTCCAGTGCCCAAACACCCTATGGGTGAAAAACTTCCTTCTGATATCCAACCTAAAATGCCTCTGACACACCTTCATACCATTCTCTCAGGTCCTGTCACTGGTCATTACCAAGCAGAGATCAGCACCTGCCCCTCCTCTTTCCTCAGAAGGAAGTTGCAGATTGCAATGAGGTCTCCCCTCAGTCTCCTCCCAGCTGAACAGACCAAGTGACCTCAGCCTGTCCTTGTACAGCTTCCCCTCCAGACCCTTCAACATGCCCATGGCCTCCTTTGGACACTCTTTGATAGTTTAATATGATCTTTATATTGTGGCACCCAAAACTGCCCCCAGCACTCAAGGTGAGGCTTCCCTAGCCCAGAGCAGAGTGGGACAATCCCCTCCCTTGCCCAGCTGGCGATGCTGTGCCTGATGTCCCCAGGGCAGGGTTGGCCCTGTCCTGGTTGCCAGGGCACTGCTGACTCAGATTTAACTTGCCAGGATCCCCAGGTATCTTTGTACAGCTCTGCTTTCCAGCAGCTCATTCCTCTGTATATGTACACCACAGAGTAGCATGTTATGTTACGTATAAAAGCTGTAACCTTGTTAATGAAACTGGCTTAGTGAACAGAAATGCTCAAAGTAGGAAGCATGCTCACAAAAGGGTAAAAATTAGAACACAGTACATGAATTAGCACAATGTCTTTCCAAAAATATAAACTTTATGTGATTAGTATTAGCAAAACGTAACCAGCATGTAATTACAATTGCTATAGTTTTAAATACTAAACTTTCAAACTTGAAGCAACTTCTACATTTATTATTTTTACACAATGTGCATAAGATTTTCATAGAATATTTTATTATTAAACTGCTCTCATTTTACAATTTCCTGCAAGTGGTCCCTGAGTTTTACAGTCTTAGCTTTTATTTTTATAAAAGGCCTGTCTTTTAAAAGTATAATTTGCTTTTAATTTTTCCTAAATTTTTATAGAAAATTGATTATATTTCTTTCTCATTTGAGCTCTTAAAAGTCAGATTCATTTGCTAGCTGTAGTCAGAGTTCATTACCTGTCCACACGCTTTTAAAATAATGCAATTATCAATAACCAATTAAGTTTCTTCTTAGTCCTGAATTTTTTCTGGACATTACTATGAAGAGCTCAATCAGTTTCCAAAGGAACTGAATCTTTTGTGTGCATATAATTTACGTAAAACATGAGAGGGAATTTATAATAGTGATGAAGGTATACACATCTGGGATGTCCCTAAATTAGTCCTGTGTTTCTTAGATATCTTCCGTAAATTTCTAAAACTTGGAGAATGTCAGATATATAAAAAATTTTTAAAGCTATTCTTTTTTCACTGTAAAATGGTGAATATGAAGTGTCTTCTACTCCAGGGAAGGCATTGTTTCTCTTTCTCTCTCTCTCTTTTCTCACAGCTCAACAATATTTATTGCCCAACATAGCTCAGATAATTTCTGAATATTCTTCAGTTCTAAAAGAGAATCAAATTCTGATTAAAATTCCCATTTCCCTTAAAAATCTGGGAGCTTTCCATGATATTGAATAATGTCAGGTGTTGCTAAGAGAGCATCTTCTGTTACACCAAGTCCCCATCCAGACCAAGGCAGAAGAGGCAAAATATATAAAACATTAAAGTTGAATCAGGGAAGAGCAAGTTTAGAAACCTGTAAGAAGCAGAGGACGTGAAGCAGTTTATGTAGAGTGTCCTCTTAGCATACTGAAAATTGAAAGGAAATTAAGGGAAGCAGAATTAGCATGAGATAGGAAACTGCCTTGTTTGGAAGGTAGGTAAGCTGAAAATACATAAAACCTGTTCATTTTTCTTGACACTTTAAAATTTAGTATTAATAATAAAAACATTTTAAAAATAAGAAAAAAAGAAAAAAGAAAGAGAAAGAAAGAAAAAAAAAAAAAAAGATGGACATTGATTGTTGTTTACCAGCCAGGTAAAATCTTCTGATTTGGAGATTTTATTTACAGTAAATTTAATTATCTGTCATTGTGAAAAGTCAAGAATTGCAAGTGAATTTTCTTCATAGATCTTGGTCTAAAAATCATTATGGGTTTTGCAAACAAAACTGAAATTGAATTAGCTGGTCTACAATTTCACTACTGTGGTCATAGCTCTGAACCATATAGGCATGAACAGAACGTGCATTCGCTTCTAGAAAATACTCAGGTATGGCTGCTTGGGAGACAGTGCAAACAGTGTTCTCTTTGTTGTGTCATTATTTTAAGATCTGAACCAAATGTATATCAAAACACTGCAAGGAAATTAGAGTTCAGCAATGCCCACTCCTCTTGTCCTCCATGTGTAAACATAGCTGAACAACTTAACAGTGGATAGGTAATTATATCTGATTTCACTGTAACTTGAACAAAGAAGATTGATCACTGGAGAACAAAGAAAAAGTTATTCAAAGTAAAATACTGGATTTAAGATTAAACTGCACACAATCCCATACTGATGGTTTTTCTGTGCCTATAGTCTCCAGTGGACATAATCAACTAACAAATTACAATAATATGATCTAGTTTGACCCATCATAAAAGGGTCTCCAGTCACAAACATTGCAGGGCTTTGTTTCATAAAAATCACACTCAGCTATTTGTGATGGCCAGAGTGTGGAAACAGAAAATATTACAGAAATGTAGAGGCTTTTACTTGACACGAACAGTGCATGTATAATCAGAGAAACGGATAGAGGTGGCATCCCTATTTGCATCTGATGGAATAAACATGGCTCTGTAGGACCCTTCAATATGTCAATTTTTCTCAGAAAAAAATTTAGCATTAATTTCATTCACTCAAATACTAAATTATCTTGCTGAAGTGGCGCAATGTTAAAAGGTACACTTAATGGGTTACTTCTTCAGAAACTTGTGTCAATGTTATAAAGAATAGGTCACAAAAAAGAAGATGCAAATTATGAAGTAGTAAGAGTCATCTTAATTAGTCATCTCATTATGCACAATGAATTTTGTACTCAGGTACAGATTTCTTAAAAGTATACTGAATGTATTAACCTGCTTTTATGTAAAAGAAAGGTTAAAACTGAAAGACTCAAAGCCAAAGGAGTTCTGTTATAAAATTTGTACCTTCAAAACTTTCAAGAAGAGAAAAATATTCTAGCATCACATTTTTGGGATAAAATACTGAACAAGTTCACCTTTCAACAGCTCTTTGTCTCCACTTCATAAGCTCTAAAGTTGCAATAAAAATGTTTTACTACAGTTATTATAGAAATTAGGGTCTTGAATTGCACGCATAAGTAGAAATCTCAACTTTTCCTGTTAGAAATAGAGACATGGATTGGTTTCTCTGGATTTGAAATTATTTCCAAGCTCTGCAGTTGGGAATATTTAACTATTTTTGTCTAATACGTTTGCTTTTTCCAATTTTTGTGAGAGTATTTGCATGCTTTCAGATCCTGGCTTTCAGGATCTTTTGAAAATGTTTGATCTACAAGTGATGTTTAAAGCCTGACAAAGAAATACAGACTTTATTCTTTGGATTCAAAGATTTTTAAATAAATGGTCTAACATGAATTATTTTAAACCCAGTTGTGTTTATTTTTTTCCTTGAATGAAGGTGGAATGCAGGGAAAGCAAAAAATATTTATTTTATGTTCAAGAATGTGCCTCCTTTTCTTATTATTTCATTCTTGGGTTTTTATTTTCACTTGAATTGTGTCATTGCAAATTTCTGAATGGTGACGAAAATTGGCAATTTTCACATTGAAATATTCATTCAGAAAATGTCGATTTTTTGGTAGCAACAGGTTTTGTAACAATTAGTTGCCTTTGATGATAAAATTGTTTTCAGAAAAAGTGAAAGTCTTCAATAATGCTTGTTTAGAACAGAAAATTCGTATTTGGAAATACTTTTGAATTCATCTCAATATTCAAAGTGCAGAGTTTTAATAAAATGGCCATATATGATTCTTCTTCTTTTCAAAAGACAGCATTAAAAGTGACCGGAAATTAATTCTTCTGAGCATTATCTTATAAATTTCAAGAGATCAATGTTTACTTTGCTCCAAAACAGATGACGCTCAGACAACTTAAAAAAAGACCACCTCATAAAAATGGGAACCTTGGTTCCTACACAGCTTTGGGAGGTGCTAGTCACTTCTTTTGAGTGAGTAGATCATGTTGAAGAAACAAGAGATGAAAAAGATGAATTAATTTACATAGTGTGTTCTGACCACTTAATGAAGAACAGACTAAAACGTCTTTGGAAATCTCTGCTGTGATTCACACCATCTGCAAGGCTTTTTTTCATTGTTCTCCACAATACAAATTCTCTTTGATGTTATTCAAAACCTGTATATCGCCTCTTGTCTAAATGGCTGTTTATGATTTCACCATTTGGTCAGGAGGTGAAAGATTATTAGTAAAGAGAGACATTTGTCCTGTAAAGCACAGCTAACAAAGGAAAATTTTTTAAATTTTTCTAAATGGAAATGTTGGAATTATTTATACCAGATTTTCAAGAAATCAAGTATCTTTATTAAAAAGAAAGATAGTGTTGTCAGGAAGAGTAAATGATTACATAGAACTCAGAATGGAATTGCTCTTAGATACGAATTCTCATGCTAGTTATATAAGTTCATTTGATCACCTAAGTTCATCTCAGGAATGAAAGGGATCCAAGACTGCATATATCAAATACAGATTTCTACAGAAAAGTCTTCGATTGAACAGATTCTTGAAGTCACAGGGAAAAAAAGTAATTAATTTTAGCAAAGGTATTGATTTTTTTTCATGCCAAGCCACACATCAATGAATTGCTCTCTCATAGTCATCATGTAAAGAATGGGAAAGACTAATAAATACCTTGGTTTCTCTAAGTTGTTTTTTCCTTCTGAAACAGCAAGTACATGGTACCTTTGTTTTCACATCCATTACAATTAGTATGTGAAAATCCCTGAGACAAAGCAGAAAGTGAAAATTTTATTGAGTGGAAATGTATTCATCCATGTTATAGGTTTAGTATAACTGCAAGACAGAAAAAGCTGTGCCAATTGTGGCAAACTAAATTTCTTTTTTGTCACTGCATTAGGAGCCATGAGCCTGGTATCCAAGACTGTTGTTTTCAATTGCATAAATTCCAAAAACACAACTAATTAGAAAGAATAGGAAAAACAAGAATGTGCATTACAGGATGCTCCTTACTGCTTTTTAAAAATCCAGTTGGAAGGCACTGTTTTCTATCAAATTTTCTCTATTTCATAACACTTCATTTGCCAGTCAAGGATTCTTTACATTTCGTAAAGACTTTTTAACAGATAAATAACATTTTTAAATCACTACAATGAATTTAGACATTACCTCAGACTAACATTAATAGGATATTAATACTGCCAACAAAATATGGCTGAGTGGAAATAAGTTTACCTCACAGCATTTAAATACAAAACATGTTGAATTTACTATAAAACCAGGGAATGCATTTCTGCAAACAAAAATAAGAAGTTGTTAAAAGTAGACAAATAAATTTTCTGAAAAGTAAAATGTTTTCAAATTTCTGAGCAGTTATGTGGCTAAAATTTAAGTCCAGTTTGCTCTGTGTTACATGGTATTGTCCCAGTATTTTCGCTAGCTTATCACACACAGCGTAAATTGCTTTATGGTCATAGTTCACTGGAAGCCTGAACTTTCTTTGTTGTAGTCAGAGAGAGTTATCATTGACATCAGCCTCAAGGAACAAAGAATTGAGCTCTTTATGTTCTCTGCTGTGACTTATTTGTACAAATATGCGTTGTACATGAAGGCACTGTGAAGTAGTAGCATAATACATTGGCCTTTGGGGCAAAAACATTGACACTTTAGCTACATACTGCTTTCATTAGTAGTTGAAAAAATGCCACCAAAACACTTTTGTCATTATAGCTTTGCAAACTTTTTCTCCAGAAGCCTTTCTTTTTCCACTTAAAATACCTAACTTCTGCCTTTTCAGTATCTTTGTTTTTATACCCAGGTTTTAATTTCTGTATTCCTCTACAAACATAACTCATATTCTCTTAATATATTCTTTTAAATGAATTCAACACCATAACAGGCCCTGAGATGTGTTTCCTCTTTAAAAGGTTTTTGGTTGGTGTGGGCAAGCATTTACAAAAATAAAACATATATTTTAATTCTTTAGATGAAAGGTACAGGTTCCAGTGGACTGTAGGAAGTGAAGAGTCAAAGTTCACCCTGAGCATGCCACATCCCATAATATCCATGTAATGATCACTAATGTTCAGTTTTTTGTGAGGAAGAACTTAGAAGGAAAAAACACTTTTTATTTTAGCTTTCACGGGTAACTGTTTTATAATGATCAAAAATTCTAAAATCTAACCTAAACAGCTTTGTTAAACAGAGTTTGACTTACATGAATCAGCTCTGAATTTCACTTGCATAGAACAGAACTGGATTCAGGTATACGTACAAGAATTTAACTGCTATGAGAAATCTATTTAACTTTGCTTTGTTCTGCCTCTGAAGTTGTAGTATTTGTTCTTCCCAAGGTAGAGAAGTCTTTCTATGAATCCTTACAGGGAATGCAGATAAAATTTCAAACACAGTCTCTGGTCTTGGAAATTTATTTTATAATTAATAAATTATAAAATTAATTGCTCTTAATTCCTCTTTTTTTTTCCCCACTTCACTTCTATGCAGTCCAGTGATCAGGAGTATTATCTTTCTTCATATGTATTCTCAAGAGCGCAAAATCTGTGTGTTATACACATGACTTGCACAGTTTTCTAAGCCATTTACTCTCTTTGTGGCTTTTTTTGGTTTTTTAGGTTTTTTTCACTATGAATTTGGTTGATGGCTGGCTAATATGCAAGACTAATTCTGCTTGTGTTCAGCTGGAACTTCTGTGTAGTAGGGGTTCTATTGTGTTTTAATCATCCAGCTGTGTTCCACCGGCTGCCTGACAGCCCTGACTGAGTCCAAAACTCATAGGATGCCTTGTGTAAGGACCTGAAAGCTTCTTTGTGGAAAATGCATTGCCTGAAGTGTCCCAGCCCAGGAGGCAGGGATTTGAGAGTTTCCTGAATTTTGTTCCAATGCAAAGATGAAGCATAATCTCATCTAGTCTGAGTGCATGTCAATGGCTATGCAAGTGCTCTACTTAATAGATAATTATAAAAAAGAAGGAACTTTGGACCATTGTCTGTCAAGACACTTTTTTTTTTCTATTGTAGTAACTTTTGTTATAGTAATTATGGTGAAAAAATGAAAAAAATAATTCAAATATTTCAAAAGAAAATTGCTGTCTTCTTTATGCCAGATATTTTACCACATGTAGCTGTGTTTTTAGACATCCAAGTCTACCACTATTCCAAAGCAGTTATCTTGGAAGCTTCTGCTTAGATCGGGTGCTGGTGTCGAACCTGGGAGAGGAGATTTTGAATGGTAGAAGGGTATTTAGAATTTAGACTGAACACACCAATGACTAAGATTTGACCTGCTAAGGGGATGGAATTGCATCAAGTGTGCCACCTAAAAGACATCTTGCCATCCTCTCATCCACCGATACAAGTGAACATTGTTTTTTTTAATCTAAGCTCTCACCTTTCCTTTTTCTTTTACTCTAAGAAAGTAGCCTGGGTAAGTAGAAGTAATTTTTATGTCTGTATTTTGTAGTATTATGAAGTTTATACTCAGGCAGAACACATCTCTTCAAAGGAGATGGGAATAATTCATATTTCATAAAATACACGCAAAATAAGTGTCTCACTACCTATCATTGTAAAACACATAATTGTATAGAACTCAAATAAAATATAAGAGAGCTGGTAGAATGTTCATTGCAATGAAACAGATATTCATTTTTGCGTGCCAACAACAGTGAGTATGAAATGGGAGAGGAGAGGACTTAGACGGATTTATTAACAAAATTTTGTCAGCTTTTGGTTTTATTACTTAGCATATATAATGTAAAATTTCTTTTGATTCTTCATAAATATATTGACATATGTTTGGTTCCAATTAAGAGAAGAGCTTTATTTTTCCAGAAAAAAAATCTCCTTTACTTTTAGAGTATTTTTTAAAAAATGCAGTGAAGGCGTCATTTGCCATTCAGAAATTAACCGGAGTAACCAAAGCTATTTTTATAAAACAGTCTTCCTACAGACAAATCACCTTAGGTACATCCTTGTATATGAGATTATTTTAAAAGACAGTGGGGAATATAATAAAACCTCAATATTTTTAAATTTGACTATGCAAAAAAGCAAGCAAAGTTTATGAAAATCCAGTGACTTAGTGTGTGTTGTTTTATGAGACTGACTTACACGCCCAATAAACACTAGAACTATAGTATCTCTTTTGCTTTCATTTCCCCCCTTGATCTTCTCCACCTGTATTTGATCAGGTACAAAAAGCTAAAAGCATTTTACCTCAATTTTCACAATGAAAATGTAGAATTAAAGAAAAGTTTTAGCTCCTCTCAGTTTTCTTTCTGGAGGCTCCAGGCAGCTGCTAATCATTATGTTTGCAACTTTAAAACAAGACCCCAGGTTAGTCTGTGCTAGTTTATTTACAAGAGTTTCCAATATTTGATTAGACTCCTATGTTTAATAAGGATGCTAAGTAGAAAGAGTTGAGACATTTATTTCTGTAATGTCTGTTAATTAACTGTCTGTTCTCTGCAGGATCATTTAGATACTCTGGGTAAACACAAAAATGCGGTTATATATTCTAGTAAGAGTAGTCCTAACACATATTAGGCAGTCATACTCCTAACCGTTCCTCCTTCCATTAATGGAATATTTTCAGTGAACTTTTGTTTCATGTATGTTGTAGATCTCTAGAGTTGAGCAATTGGTTTCCAGATGCAATAAAAATAACATTTGAAACTACAAGAAAGCTATACATTTTGAGGAAATTAGTAAATAAATCCAAGTATTTTCTCCCTATATTTTCAAGTTCTGAAGCCTTAGACTTAGTTAGTTGTATATTTTCTGTTTCCAAGAAGACAAAAAGAAGTAAATTAGTTCTGCCTGGCTCATGTAAAGTCCAGCACAAGACAACAGTCAAGCAGCACATTCTGTTTAAAGTTTGGAGCTCACAGGTAAAACCGATATCCTCTTGAAACTGAAGCTACAGAGGTCAGAAAACTTGACCTTCTATGTGTAGGTGTTGTCTCTAGTAGAGGAGTACACTATTAGGTTTGTGCAAGAGTGCAGGAATGGACAGAGAATTTCATTATTAAGTTCCTGAGGTAGATGTACAGTTGTAAAGGCAAAGCACGATGCTTCCATAGAACAAGGGAAAAAAAAAATCCCACCAAAATAGATAAAAAATTTTGTTCTTACTCATCTATTCTATCATGATGTATTTTCCTTTAAAACATAGTACTCCATCAACATTGTATAAATTTTCTTTCTGTAAGTGCTTTAAGAAACAGATGGCACTGGCAATGATACTTAATGTTAATTTGTTAATCATCTCTATTATGGGACCCTTGACCTCAGCTTAAGCTTGCCAAGCTTTAAGCATTTTGGGCAGAATTTTCCTGCTCATTGCATGCCTTTGTTCAAAGGGCCTAAGAGAACAGCCAAACTCCATGTGGTTATGCCATTTCAGACATTAGTTTACTAAAAACTTTGGCATTTGCTAGAATTCAAGCTATTGAGTATAGAAGAACTGTCCTTTGAGATTACAAAACTATTGTCCAGATTTAACAAAAGCATAATTTTCTGAAACTGCAGCTCAGACACATCACAAAAACTTATCAGAGACTGACTACTAGCTTGTTTTACAATGATGATTGTTGTGAGCATGCTGAATTTTCACAGAACTGTCATGGGCTGAGTGAAGTAAGCATTTTCTGCTTGGGAGATGAGCAAGGCCTTTTCTGTGATTTCCCCTGTAGGTTGTCAGGAGATGCTGTGCAGTATAATACTGAGAGTGGGGAAGCTTAAATTGGAATTTGATCAGGGTTGCCTTGTCTGGTGACTCCTGTGCAGAGGGCTGGCTGTCTTGCTGAACAGTGAGGTACTTGCTGGGTGGAGCAGAGGAAGACAGAATTTGTCTAAGAGAAGGCATTATCAAAAACTTTGAGATGAGCTGTCAGAGAGGATTAGGTTAGTGATCAGTTTGGCACAGGAGACAGAGGGAAATCACAATGAGAGTAGCTGGACAGAAATGAACCTACTGTTTAGGCATATGTCTCTTCAGAATACGGATTTAAGCTTAAGGTTTTGGGGGTTTTTTTGTTCTCAAATAGTGCAGTCTATCAACAAAATGCACCAACTCCTTCTGTATCACAGAATCAAAGAATAGTAGTATCACAGAGTTGTTTGGCTTGGAAGGGACCTCAGAGATCATCTAGTTCCAGCTGCCCTGCCATGGGCAAGGACACCTTCCACTAGACCAGGTTTTCCAAGATCCTGTCCAACAGCACCTTAAACATTTCGAGGTAGGGGACACCCACAACTTCTCCCAGCAACCTGTTCTAGTGCCTCACCACCAACACAGCAAAGAATTCCTCTCCAATATCTGATCTAAATCTACTCTCTTTCAGTTTGAAGCCACTCTCACTTGTCCTGTCACTACATGCTCTTGTAAAAAGTCCTTTTCTCTCTTTCTTATGATATCTCTTCAGGTAGTGGAAGGCTGGAACTAAGGAACTCTTAAATCTTCTTTTCTCCAGGCTCAACAATCCCAGTTCTCTAGCCTTTTGTCATAGGAGAGGTGCTCCATCCCTCTGATCACNCTGGACTCCTGAGAGACAGCACAGAAAAAACAGGATAATTCATCAGGAGTGGCCTGATCACTCTGGTGTCTGGGGTAAAGGAATGGACACTACCAGGACAGAGATGAATGCAGTTGTTTGGTGGCCTATGGTCCAAAATGAGATAGGACATTCATCTGACATTCAGGGAAATTTTGTGCAATGGACATTAGAAAAGTCTCTCTATTATCAGACACAAACACATGCACGCACGCACGCACGCACGCACGCATGCACGCACACACATTCTTTCTAGCATTTACTACGTTATACTTGCAGCTTTGGATTTTTCAGGAGATAAAGTTTCCTCATATGATAATGCCTTGTCATAAGAAAATAAATTGGATGGCTCATGAACGTGAATTGCCCACAGCTTCATAGCTACCAAATAGTCAGACAGAACAGAAGAAGCATGGCAATGCACTGTTGACAGTGTTTAGAAAGTTAACATTGCAGAAAGTAGACTTGGGTGAGTGGGCCAAGCACTAGATGACAGTCCCAGAGGTTCAGCAAATCAGGATTTTGTAGGCAGTGCACTTTCAAAAAACCAAAATGCAGTAACAAACAAAATATGAAAAGGAAAGAAAATTATACGTAAAAATCAACTTTTCAAAAGACAAAGACCAGGCATTTATTACACTGCCTACAGCTTGTTTACCAATTTCTTATGTTTTTTAACTTAACAGATAAATGAAGTCAGTTGTATTATCTAATACCTATTCAGCACATTTATCACATGCTAGGGTTTATATCTAAACACTGGGATTTATATAACTCTTGAATTCAATTGGGAAGTCTAAGCAGAATTAACCCTGTTTTATTGAGCTACTAAAGCCCAGAAAAGTGTGGTACTGAGTCCTTGTCAAAGAGACAGTAAGATACAACACACATAAAAGAAAGTTCTCCTATACAACCAGAGAGGAAAGAAAAGGAATGGAAAGAAATGAGGAAGGCAAGAGAAAGAAAATGAGATAAAATTGCGTATTTATGTGAAGTACCTTAGTACAATTCCTACTTACATGTAGATAAAAGAGCTGTGTGAAGGAACAGTTATAGCTTTAACTAACTAGATTTAACTAAGATTTAATAAGATTTAACTAATTGTCAACTTTAAATGTATGAGATGGTCAAAGAGATATTCAGAGTCTGAGAGCCTGTTTTTCACAGGAAATGGATTGTCAGAGGGAAGGTATAAAATGTTATATTCATACATTTAAAGTTAACAATGTAGCAAGCTATGGCACAAGTACTCTGTACATCTGAAAAATTGGATATTTTCATATTCTTCCTCCTGGTATGTATGTGACAAAAACTATATCAAATCCACGTATTTGTGTAAGTGTATACATGCTTTCAACATTATCTTTTGCCCTAATATCATTATAAATTATAATTTATTTCCTCTTCATAGCATAACATAAGACCTTCAAGACCTGACATTTTATCCTAACATAGGATTTCATTATGAACCTAGCCTTTTCTCTTTTCTTTCTTAGTTTCACAGCATTCCACTGACAACAAAAGAGGCATAATAATTTAAATGACAAGAGTGAGTAGATAATCAGAAAATAGAGTGCCTAAAATCCTCACAATACAGATGATTTAGAGTATAGCTGTTCCACCAACAGTTGGAGTATTGACTGCATTAGGAATGTATTTATCAGAATGAAAGATGATAGTTCAGGTGGTCTGCGTACATAATGGATAATAATATACTCATAAATATGGCCAAAATTTGAAAGAGAACTTTTTGGCTCCCTGGTGAGCTGGCAGAAAATGAATAAACTGATGTATGATGTAATATGAAAAGGAATTAAGCATTAAAGAGAATCAAGGAAGCCTTGTGGTCAAGTGCATCAGCTATTCTAACAAAGAATGTGTTATTACAAATCCCGATTCATTCAGTCAATGGACCTTCTCATCATGCTGAAATCAAGCACGCCAAGTATCTGCTAAATCTGGTATGTTTTCAGCCTACCACAGAAGTGAGAAATGTAGCTTTTTTGTTTGTTTGTT